>JXSR01S050524.1:33549-48501 GCA_000969725.1 Ophiothrix spiculata
TCTGTTGCAGCATTTTCTAAGCTTAAAATGACACCTTACTTGTTGAAATTGATCAAGGCGATCAAATTTTACAACAGAAATTCTGCTTGAAATTCTAATTATTTTCTTTATTTTTTGCTGCCTATTTTCACCTGTTTCTTGAAAAGTGTTTTGTCGCAAAGTCCCCCTTTTCGGGGTGAGTCATCACATATGAAAAACGTTACAGACATATCGTTTAGTCACATTTACTTACAGAATCTTGAATATTCATTCGGTATGCATTTATTTTAATGATTCATTGGTTTTTTGCTGCTCACTTCCCGCTCTCATAAAAAAAAAATGTGAAAAAATGAAAATAGAAGATTAAATTAAGTTATAAAATTCAGTTTCATTTTTATTTAAGAAGTAGGAAATTAAAATATATTTTACAGGATGTCAATCAAGCAGATATTTTTTTTTGTAAATTGTTTCTATTTTTCTATGAACAAAATGCAACATTATCTAAACAGAAGGAAACACGTACAATGATATAATTGTTGTCTCACAGGAGGACGAATAAAATATTTGTAGAGGACAAGAGCAACCTGCTCTCGTGAAAACAGCAAAAAGTAGCAAGTTTTTTGTTTTGGAAAACATCATATAAGGTGAAAATAGAACATGGAGACAAAACTTAGCCCTTTTTTAAATGAAATTCACATCCGTATGTAATCAATCAACTATGCTTACAGTTTGTGGGTGTAATATTATCTAGAAATGTAGTTTTTAAGATTATGGCTATTATTGCTGAATTTCCAACTTCAAAAACAAATATCTGTTAACGTTATCGATTTGACATGGAAACTTTTGAAAGCAGATAATATTTGAAATGAAATACTGTAATACATTTACACAAAGCAAAAATTTTGAATCTGTCTGTTTGTTTCGATGGAACAGGTTATTCAAATCTTGTTCATGTTCAACTTCTATCAAACATTTTTTCGTATATTTACTTTTTTATAAGTACTGATCCATAGCATTTTTTTCGGCCAGTATTGTGTTATAGTGACCTAGAGCAGCTACTGTGGCGTTACGACTCATAGGCCCACGATACATTACACGCTACTTACATTGACGGAAGGTACGGGTATGTGCCGCCCTCGAGACCCCCTTTTCGAGCCTCCTCTTCCGCCCCCCAAGATGCTCTTTTCACGATTACTTCAGTTCCCAAGACCCCATTTAAAAAAAAAAAGTCCAAAATGTCTTTTATTATGCTTTCAAGCTAATATTGAGCGATTTTCAGCTCAAATAGTCGTATTTTTATGGGAAAAAGGCAGTTCCTGATACCTCAATCCGGGAAAAAATCAGTTCCACAGACCCTATTTTTGACCAAAAATCCGTTCCGCAAGATCCTATGTTCGATATCGCGGATCTCACATACCTACCAATTTTTTTTTGAGTACCCCCCCGGGCTCATAGGTAAATCAGTACAGACAGCAAAATGCCGACGGAATATAACCTGGCCAACTCAGGCAATTCGAGTGCGGATGTCCGATGTCTATAATAGAGAAAATGCCATTTAAAGGCGAAGAAACCTGATCTTGCCTAACATCCTTGGAAGGTCAACGGCAAACAATTAAACAAACCCCACCCCCACCACTAGCCAATCTGCACCCGACAGGGTATACAGTGTGTCCAAGAATTAACCTTACAATCTAACGGATAGTTCGAAAGTATGTTAAGGTTGCATTTTATAGCCCATGAGTTTGTTTCATTTCAATCAGTAGTATGCAACAAAAGTTATGTTGTATCAAACTTTTGGGTGGATTTTTGTCTGGTCCAATTTCATGATAATTTGCCATAAAGTAAGGGCGTTTCTGAATGGAATAAATATGAGTCACCTTGGAAAACTTATCATATCTGTCTTCTTTTACATCAAATATGTTCATTTTTTCAGCATAGATAAAAGAAAGCATGTGCGTAATAAATAACTAAACATCGTAACGGTTGAGTGAACAGATCAATAACAATACTCAATAGAGTTTCATTCAAGGGGAACTAACAAACTTGTAAAATTGGACCAGCAAATTTTACATTCAATTATTTGACATAGCATAACTTTTGTTGTACATTACCGATTGAAATGAAACAAACGGTATCTAAAAGTTCAACTCATGGGCTATAAAATGCAACCTTTATATACTTTCGAACTATCCGTTAAACCCATGAAAATTGCACGCAAAGATTGTACGGTTTATTCTTGGACACACTGTAGAAAAAAACACCTTTCTTGGAACTTTTATTGTGCTGATGAGACTTTTCTCTGAGGTTTATAAAAAAAAGCACGAATCGCTCTTAAAACCCGCTTGTTTTTGACAGTAATTTGACATTCACCCCACAATTTGGCTTATTTATTAATATTTCATCATTCAAAAAAATTTCGTCGGAAATACTCGTTATTTTATTTTTATCATTTGACTTTATATTATCATATTTATTCTTAAGCTTACCGATTTTTTTTTTTATCTTGGACTCAATTTTTTGTCTGGGAACGGCGCGGCCGCGTTACCGCTGATTTCGAAGCCCTGCCGACAAGCGTGGCGAATCAATTGTCGAATGCTATGAACTATGACTTTAATATGATCGTACAACTTAAGTCAAGAACCAAAATCCCCGGTACCCAGCTCTGAATCCTCCATTTTACAAGAGAAGGAGCAGGGGATGCTAGGAATGTCTGGAAGAAAAATGTTGCCAAAACAGGATAAATGTCCGTAACCACAATGTAAGATCATTGGTAGTCGAAGACAGACATGCTGATCTAGAAAGTTATATAGATTGAAGGGCTAAAATGTACCATATTGGGACTTGCACAACTTAGAAAGTGGTTCAATGTTATGCTACAATTGTAAAAAATGACAGGTACAGTGGAGAAGGATATCTAGTTAAACATAGCATTAAAGACAACATATACATAAGCAAGTAATCAGGTACGAGAAAAGTGGCTTAATTTATTTTTTACAGAACGTCGTTTCGATGATGCTCATGAATATTCATTAGTCTGAGACACAAACTTAAAAGGCCCATAAACTCACCCAAATAGATAACAATTCAAAATAATTTTGCACATACATGTATAGATAAATGTTGTAAAAACATACTGAAATCCAATATAGTTTAAGTTTTTAGAAGTGAAGGTTTAGGTAATTTCTAAAGTGATTTTTTCATTGAGCGAGGTCAATTTGGTCTCTGCTTTTACACTGATTTCTAAAATTATGGACTTAATCTATTTTAGATACTTGATACAAAGGCAGTGACAACACTTTTTAACATGCTTGCCGAAAATCTTGTGGTAATGTGAAGGTAATACACGCGTCACGTCGCAGAATATGACGCTTGGTGAAAATAAGGTCAAATTAGGTCAAATAAGGCATCAAATTTCTACGCAAAATCCTATGTAACCTAAAGTGAACGATTTATCATCTGTACTTGGTAAGTGTTACATAGAGTTAAAATATCCTAACTTTGTCTCAGCTTCTGTAGCCTAGTAGTCGAGTCAAATGCTTTTTGGTGCGGAAGGGCCAAGTTTCGAGTCCCGCCGACGCGGCGCCTTTATTCATTTTGAATATCCGTTCAAAGGAATTCATATTCATATTCACTGCCGAATTCAACACTCCTCATGATTTTCAAGGCTGAAAGTTACGATGCAATAAAAATAGCAATTTTTCTTATTGAACCAAATGAATAAATTAAAAAAAAAAACTAAAATAATTTTATCCACATCTTCATTTTCTAGTTGTGATTAAACGGGGTTCAAAGTGCTCATTATGAGCTCATTTGCAGTGTTCTGTTCCTGTTCCTGTATTGGTTACAATTGCTTCACTGAGCCATTTGCAAACAAATAAAAAGTAGAAGAAAAACTGGGAAAATAAACACAAATGTATGTCAAGTTTTAGCCCTGGTCCGTATTTTATTTAATATCACCAAAGATGTGAAAAACATGTTGTACAGAGCTCAAAAACGTTAACATATACTGCTGGCACCAAGTACTTGCGTCGTCCCTTTCAATTACATTACAACAGCACAACAACACTATTGGTAAAATTTAACTAAAAAAACCAACAACAACAAATGCCTGTATCTTGATGTAAAATGATGAGAAAATATACAGAACATGCCATTATTCCGTTGAGTATATTCATGGATAATAAAAAACAGATACATATTTTTGTTATTATTCACTGACAGTATTCTGTTTTACATCGTGGTAAAAATTAAATAAATATCTTAATACACATGAAAAGAGTATTAACACCTGAAAAATAATGTAAATACATAGTTTGTGATTTAAACTTCTAAATTTCTTTGAAACCGTTACCAGATAATGTTTTTTTTTTTTCATAATATAAAATACACTGTTCTTTACATTTGAAAAGTCAGCACAGAAAGAGAGAGAGAGAGAGGGGTAGAAAAACTTTGTATTCACTTTCACCCAGGAGCTTTAAAGTGTACATGTACTCTCTTTACAAACATAAAGCCCGTGACATACTAAAAAGACACAGCTTGCGTGTTTTCTGATTTCAGTCGCTTCAAAGGCGCAAACCAGACGCTAGTAAATTAGAAAAAAAAACCACGTTAACGTTAGCATCTAGCAAGACGCTAGCTGCGTCTGTTAATTGTATGTCATGAGTATTACAATAATGTTGAACTTTTTTTTCTTTGCTTCTTTACCGCTTCACTTATTTAATTAATTAATACTTATATTCATACACCAATTAAAGCTGTAGTGATAATTCTTTTCATTAAATCAAGTATCCACTTTAAATTTATTACGATACTAGCAGCGTATGTATGCATACCGTCTTAATTAAAATGATGAAAAACAAAATACAGGTATTGTCTTTTACTTCATGGATTATGATCCATATTAAATAGTGTGATTACATTCAAAGTGCTCAGGACAGAAATTAAGAGTACTATTTTTTCGTGTTAAATTGGTCTTAAACTCCGGATCAGAATTGTCTTAAGAAGTTTTTGGTTAATTGAGGACAGCTCGCTAGTCTGAAAGCTCGCTAGTCCGAATTTAAAGACAAAACGGCTCGCCAGTCCAAATAGGAAAAAAAAAATGTGCATATTTCTATTATAGTTTAACAAAATTCGAACTAGTGAACTGTTTTCAAAATTCGGACTAGCGATCTGTTTTCAAAATTCGGACTATCAAGCCATTTCAAAATTCGGACTGGTGAGTTGTTATTTAAACTCGGACTACAAGCCGTTTATAAAATTCTGACTGGCGAGCCTATTTTCATATTCGGACTAGCGAACCTTAGGACTAGCGAGCTGTTTTTTCGGACTAGTGAGCCTTTTTCAAGGTTATACTTTTCCCATTGAATAACTTGTTCGGACTAGCGAGCTGTTGGACTAGTGAGCCTTTGGACTGGCGAGCGGACCCCTAATAATGCTATACTAGCATGTCATTTTGCGTTTTCACACATTAAATGTAATAAAAACCAATATAAAACACAAGTTGTGTTTAATTTACCAAGCCTTAAATGATACAAAACACGTCGTTTAACTATAATACCCAATGTTCTTTAATGCTTTGTTAAATCTACAAATTTCTTTATTCTCTCTAAATGGAGATGATAATAAATGTAATTTTATGATAAATAATTTTTCTTCTGTATTAACATTTTTGTAGATACAATATAAGAATGCGTGACTTTATTATTTACAAAAAGCATAAGAACAATCCGCCAAGCCTACCATGTAATTTAAGTTCTTCGATATTTTAGTCGAAGACACAATACACAGTCACAACAATGAACAAAAAAACCAGATGCATAAAATGTTACACAATGAATTTTAAATATAAATTTTTCACAAAATGGAAATCTGCACATCAGTTGTAAGTTGTTGCACGTGTTTAGTGGTCATATAACATTGTATCATTATATCATGTCGTCAAGAGCTATCACGAACACGAGCATTTATTACTAGTGTTTTGTTAACCCTCATATAAATGTCATTACGTATTCATATGCTTTTTTTTCCTAAAATTATCAAATCACGAAATGATCGATCAAGGTCAGAAACGTGACATGATGCTTGTCTATTTTAAGACTAGGGAAGGTTAAGGAATGTCGTTGACTGTCCGTTTTTCACCTTTATAATAGAGTACGGTCAAAATGTTCAGGTTGAAAGTCTGTCATGTTGAAGTTTTTCCATGCTGGTCATGGTAGTGCTGACTCAATATGTATGTCTACGTCAACTGGGATATTAAACAAAAATCACGCTTTTATTACTGTTATGTTTGTCAAAATTTTAAGCAGCTGACTAAAAGTATTTATATAATTTCTTTTACGGTCACTTTGATGGAATGGGGGTCACGACCATTTGAAGCCTCAACATATCTATTGACCTTTATCAACAGTTTCTAAATAACCGAGGTCGCACTACAATTAATGGCACAGCACATGTTCTTTATGTTATCTACAGACTATTCACGACTGGATGGACTGACAAATCCCGAATGCAAGTACCCAAAAAAACAAAATATAGGGATTATCTTACAATTTTACGAGGCATCTGTGGTAATTGGGCATTGTGTCAAACGCCAGTCAAACACCCCTAAAAATTATCAGCTTAGGGGCGCACCATTAGATTTCCAAGGGGGGTGCAGGAAGTTGGGTTCGGAGTTGAATTTTTTTTTCGCGTCCCGTTCGGGAGTGAATTTTTTTCTTGGAAATTACTGTTTTTCCCCCTGTTCCATGATCAGGGGTGAATTGTTTTTTCTTCTGCCTATGGAGGGGAATTTTTTTTTCTAAAAACTTCCTGCTCCCCCCTGGAAATCTAATGGTGCGCCCCTTATTTGATCATGTTAACTTCTTTTTTCAGTCGTTAATTTCAGTCATACTTCAACATGATTATTTGACTAAGTATATAAAGGGTTACCTGAAAGTTTTCACAATTCTGTAAGAAAGGATTTATTTTTACTTTGTCTATGTGGTTTCATTCATTGAAACTGTCGGATTTATTTTGTCGCTATTGGAACAATGTACTTCAAAATGGTCGTGAGGTATTACTTAAAGTCAGGGAGGGTAGACTGCCAAAGCATTGACCCGTGAGTAAATTTTATAAGAACTTGACATTACGCAACGCCTTGACAAATTGCAGTTATCTTGGTATTTTCAAAGGTTAGTGTCGTACCCCCCCCCCCCATGGGAAAGACTTGTTACCAAAAATAAACTAGGTTAGACTGGGGTTAAGAGTGGATGTATTTGATGTATATTTTTGGTATAACAAGCTAAATAGGAGGTACAATAATAATACTCATTTGACATGTCTGACCAAAAAAAAGTCTAATGAATATAGAAATTTAATGAAAAACAAAGAAACAACAAAACAACAACAACGAACACGAAAACAAATAAATAATGTGTCAAGTAATGACTTCCGGTCAGTTGATTTCTTGTAATTCAGGTAGGTCTTTAAAAATATCAAGCAGAGGTCATGGTCATATAGATGGTCGTAATTTATGTATGCATAAAGTCACGTAATCAATGTTCCAATGATATCATATGTCGTCATATGTGAGCTGTGTTTGAATTATTTTTGTGAATTTATGTCTTGCCTCTCAAGTAAGAACATCCATAGTTGAATAAACAATTGGTGATTAGTTTTAGAACTGTAAAAAATGTCATTTGTTATGACATTGTTTACAGTTCTAAAACTAAATGTAATGATACACTCTTATATCGAGGGATTTAGATTTTAAGTCTGAACAAAAGTAAATCTAAAATATTAATATTCGGTCTTAAAGTAAGGATTAAATTGTAATCTTTTAGAGGACCATATGAAAAACATAAGAATATCACCAAATTGACCAATCACATAGATTGTATTGTATTACGTGCTTATGATTTCGACATTAACCCGAATAAATGTTTCGAACTTACACGATTTGCCAACAAAATCGGTCTTTGAAAAGATTAAATTGTAGTCTTTCATATTGAAATATTAATCCTGTGAATTTACGGTGCACGGTGTGTCTTTTTCGACAGTAACTGGGAATGACTACCACGCCAAATTCAACAACCGTGTTAATTTAAATGTCGACATAATTTATTGGGAAAACATTTAATACTTCAAATACATTTAAAAAATCAGAAATCGTCATTTTTAAATTACTTACAATATCGTATCTGTGTCAATTCCAAACGTTTAATGCTCCCTGGTTATATTTTCTTTAAAATGCAACTCTCAGAGCTTCAAAAAAACCATTCCTAATTTTACATTTCAAATTCAGTATCTATCACATGGCAAAAAGCAGTGTCAATCAGCTGTCGAAACCCTTCGATATGATGACCTTTCGGAATAACGCGGAGACCCGAGTCGCAATGATGCTTTTCAGGTGACGGTCTTTATCATACTGTATATCAACAAATTATGTTAACTAATACCTTAAGATACGTAACCAAATTTTATAACCTTTTAGTACCACTGAATACATAAAGGCTCAGTCAGACATCACCGTATAGTGCAAAACGTACGAATAACGTAAAAAAGTTTCACAAATTGAACGTGTGCTAAACGAACCACCACCGTATGAATAACCAATTAAACTTATACATAACGGGCATACCGTAATGATGACGTATTTGAAAGTACTTGTAACGAATACATGACGAACAACAATGCATAAAACAGAACAATAGTGGGATAAAGTACGTTAGGTGTACGTTTTGCTCTATACGGTGATGTGTGACAGAGCTTTTATATGTACGAACATAGACACCCGCGCCGGTAATCCCCTCCAAATGAGGACATTATATATTTTACATACATTTACTATCAAACCGAGGACACAAAATCTGCAGTTATTTGGTTAACCGTGGACGTAAAATGACATGGTGCTATCTAATAGCGGACATACCCTACACCACCAATCGCGAACATATTCTAAATGGCATTTTTTACGTTATTTCCATCATCATGCAACATTCTCCCAACCGAGGACGGTCTATGTTTGGTGTGTGTCCACGTTTAGAAGGTGTGTTTTCAGCAAGTTGTCCTCATTTGGAGGCATACCCGTGTTCAGCACACAATGGATGGCATAAGCATACAAATATTTCAGTATTTTCTTAGTTTAAATAAAGAGTTCGTAAGGAAAAAAATAAAAAAAAAACCTTCTTACAATAAATTCAACAATCACTGCTTGTACTACTTGCATTTAGGCACGAGGCAAAATAGACTTTAATCATGGAGGTTCAGATGCTTTAAACTTACGGCAATTCGTGGCCATATTGCCACGGTATATGATACTGTTGATAGTTTTAGTTGCACATTGTTTCAGTCTCAGTTGGTACCTCAGAGGTCCTTACACTGGCTTGCGTTTGTCTTGTCCATTCTCTTTGGCGCCGAACAGATTGTGGCAGTAATGTCACCTTCATCTTTCGTCTAAAATTATCCGACAAAAAGGCGTACAAAAACGGATTGATCGCACTGTTGAAGAAATATAGCCAAAAGGCAATCGGCATTGACATTTGACCCGCAAAGGTCATAGGATACAACCCAAATGTTGTCCACATAGCAACCAGTTGAACAGGGAATAAGCACACAGCAAATGATATAACAATGACTACAAGCAGCCGGATGACCTTTTTTCTAGCGGAAAGGACTTCTTCGCGTTTACTCTTCTTACTCTTTTTGTTGTTAGATTTCTGTGGGACTCGAGACGAAGATCGTTGATAGGAGGTCGGTAAGCTATTTTGCGTTTTACCTTTTGTTGCGTTTTTATTCCCATCTAATTTGTCATTTAATGACAAACTGAACTGCTGATCTGCCTTTAGTGGTATTTGGTCACCGATCAATTCCGGACCGTTTTCTTCTTTTGCTTGGCTATGTGTGGGTGATGAAGGTGTATTACTTGTTTCTTCTGGGGCTTCATCAAGAAGGAATGGTCCAATTTTTGGATTATTGTTATCCTTATGATTATCACCAGTAGTATTCTCCATAAGTATTTGCACTTCATCAGGATTTTCAGCGTCTTTTTTATCAGCGGGTTTGCCTAAATTAGCTAAATTGTCATTTCCATTTATACACTTACTCCCACGAGTGTTAACAAAATATCGCACCTTTGGTGGAAATCTTCGCCAAAATCGTTTGTTTTCCATATTTGTAGATTTTGTTTCTTTTTCTGAAACGGCATGCAAGTTGTCCGTATTGACCCAAAGTCTACGACAAATAAGGCCATACAGGATAGTCATTATCAATAACGGGATAAAATAAAATACTAGAAAAGACATCAGAGTGTGAATTTCTTTATACCTTATAGACATGTCACCTGCCAAGCAGTATAGATTGTTATTTGGATATAAAGCAACAGTGCTGACGATGATTTGTTGAATATTAAACGATGCACTCGATAACCACACAAAAGATATGACAATAATAAGGTGACGAGCTGTCAATAGCTGTCTTGTCCGAAGTGGAAATATAATAGCGATGAATCGTTCCACTGATATCACAGTTAGGATAAAAATAGAAGCACATGATGTGGCACTTATCATGTAAAAATGCAATTTACATATTATAACACCTAGTGGCCATGATGGGACAATATACCAGAAGAGTTTAGGTATTATGCAAAATATCACAACAAGGAGATCGGCTACTGCTAAATTTGCTAGAAAAAAGTTGGTTACAGTTTGCATGCTCTTGTTCCTTATAATCACAAACAAAACTAGAAGGTTACCAGCCAAGCCCAAAATAAAGGCCAATGTGTAGAAGAGTATCATGACATGGAAGACTGGCCATACTAGGAATGGATCCTCCATAAACACGGTACCATTGAAATAATCATAACTGGGACCAAGCACTGACGATGAAGTATCTGCAATGAAAAAAAAATAAAGAAAAGATACGGATTTAGTCAATGGCAAGCATTCATTTGGAAGGTGAACGATGTACATACACATTTCCCCAAATCTAACATATTCATAACGTTTTAGAATAAATATAAGAAAGCTTTAAAGTTTGGAGAAATCTAAACAATTTAATAGGGCCCGTATTCAAGAGAAGTGTTTAGCTAAACCACGGTTTAACTAATCATCAACTATCCAGGAATGGTTCGTTCCGTCGTTTATCTGAAAAACCAAGTTTATCAGAAAAACCAAGATTTTCAAGTGAAAAAACCTAATTTATCTGAGGTAAACTAAATTTTTCTCAGATAAACAAAGTTTTTCTCAGAAAAACTGAGTTCATCTATGAAAAACTCTGTTTTTCTGTTGAAAAAATAGGTTTATTCAGAAAAACTGAGTTTATCAAAAACTAGGTTTTTCTGTGATAAACTTAGTTTTTCTATATTGTGAGCATTTGGCTTGCAATTAAGTTTATCACTTGATAAACTCAGTTTTTCTGGATAAACTAGTTTATCAAGTGATAAACCAAGTTTTTGAAAAAAGTTTTTTTCAGATAAACTTAGTTTTTCAGGTGAAAAACTAGGTTTTTCAGAAAAACCTAGTTTATCTGAGGTAAACTAAGTTTTTCTCAGATAATTTAAGTTTATCTGAAAAACTAGGTTGTTTTTCAAAAGAAAAACCTAGTTTAATTGAGATAAACTAAGTTTTTCTCAGAAAAACTGAGTTTATCTATGAAAAACTATTTTCTGTTGAAAAAATTGGTTTATCCAGAAAAACTGAGTTTATCAAGTAATAAAACTAGGTTTTTCTGTGATACACTTAGTTTTTCTATATTTTGAGCATTTGGCTTGCCATATACGCCACTGATACTTGACACTTCAAGTCAAGGAAGGACACGTAATCAAGAATACAGACATATCAATGGAGCGTGACCCTTTAAACACGGATCTGATGGTACACTTGTTGTATATTTTAGATACTGCAAAGCTCACGTGTATGTTTCAAAATTATATTAAGTTGTACAGGGCGTCTCAATAAAAGTGTAACACTCAGATATTGCTTGTTTTTGGCATAAAATCGTGTCGTAATGTATACAAATTTGATGTCAAATTCAAGATAAAGGACCTATCTTTCCAGTACAATTTACCCCATCACGATAGCTTTTGTCAATCTGGATATATACGCAATTGTTTGCAGGTAATTTTTTTTAAAAATCTAAATGGATATTTTTATCGTTATCATTTATCTGTACACCATGCTTTCCTTGTTCACGTCTACATACCTGTTGGTAAAATGCGATGTTCTCATTATCATGTAATTAGTTTTACTGACTTTAACTGACACTTAATTTGCTTTAAACCAGTAACTAATTTCACAGAGTTCCTTATTGATACAATCTATTTTGTAAAGAAGCGAAGACATATATAGCGCAATATATAGGTTCAAGTAATCAAACCAGAATCACAATATTTGAAAGGAAGTAGAGGTTACGCAGGATGCATATTTCATTTCAATTTGTTTGATTTCAAATAGATATATAAATCTGAATATTTCCTTTTTTATATATTGCTATCTGTAACGATGGCAGAAATTATGTAGGAGTGTGTTTATCTTTACTTCAACTTGCAACAAATAATATGAATATGGAGATATACCCTGGTACGTACGAAGCGATAAACACTCTTCGCAATAAAGTGAAGTTCCTACTTGTTCCAAAGCATCATACTTGAAATATTTTCAATATTAAGTCAAACATGTTTTGATATTATTTTAACATCAAAGTAAATCTAATCCCTGCATTAAGAGGTCTTAACTACGCCCGTTTCAAAACAGTACATTCATAGTGAACTACTTTTACTGCATATGTATTATTTTCTCCGATTGTTATTAAAACTTTCCCTGGATTTACTAGCATTTGATAAAAAGTCTGCTGAACTAGTTAAACACGTTAGAAATCATATCTTGCATATTTAAATTTCCGAAAAACAAGGTTATAAATTTCTGATTTTGATGGGCTTCATATTCCGTGCGTTTTACGTTACTTTCCAATTTTTTGAAACAAATCAATTTCAAGGTAACATAAAAATAGCCAAAGAAATACTATCTTCACTTATTTGACTAAGATAGTTGTTGCTTTTCAATTGTTATCAAAAATACAATTATATCTCATATAAAACAAATATTGAAATAAAAAGCGTATTTACGGTCAAAGCGTCAAAACATTATCATTTGTAATAATTTTAATGCTAATATTGAATTTACTAACACCACAAATTAGCTCCTGCTATTTTAAGTTGGTTGTGCAATTTTCGTCACCTAATGCATAATATTTCTTCAAGAGCGGATGTGCATTAGGCTGGAAGAGCAAAGCAAATGAATGTATTGACATTCACGTTATCGGTAACTGTCTCGATAATCTACACGTTACCAATTGTACTTCCTCTGGGTTCTCAAAGCAAATTGACATTTTCATAGACTTTCCTCAGATTTCTCTTCAATTAGGATAGCTCCCGATCAAGTATTTTATTAACGAAACCATAGCCATACATATGGCGTCCCAAGTGCAAACATTTGTTGAAACGTACAAAAATGCCACCGTGTTGTATAAACCGTAAATGTTTCTAATATAAAGCGGATGTTTGCCTGAAACCCTTGAAGCCACGCAATGCTGTATGGCCCCTGTCTTATTGACAATGGCATGATTGTGTCTAGTTCTGATTATAGTCTGCCAATCTTCAGACAAATTAACGAAACAAGGAGAAACTGGCAAATACCAGAGCAAAACAGAAAACAAAACAAAACATGAAAATTTCCCAAACTCTAAGCATGAAATGTGACGCCTTCTTAGAAAGAGATTCTATAGTATTTGCTCAGTTTATTCTATAGATACCATTAAAGTTTCGTCACGACACACTGAAAACTTTAACTAGTCAAGCAGCAGCTTGACTAACTTTAAACTAGTCAGGCAGGTTAGTCCAGCTTGCCTGATAAGTTTGACGTTGGTCAAGCCAGGCTTGACTAGCTTTAAACTAGTCAAGCATGCTTGACTAGCTTGTTAACTAGTCAAGCCCACTTGACTAACGTGCAAAACCTTGCTTGACGAGTTTGCCAGACTGAGAGCTTGACTAGCTTGACAGTACAAAAGAGTTTGACCAACTTCAGGTTGGTCAAGCTGGCTTGACTAGCTTAAGTTAGTCAGGCTGAGCACGGTCATGTGGAGTCATTGATGGCAACATGGTGGACAGCACAGACATGTAAAACATCGTGCCGTTGTTTGACCTCATTAATATCACCATTATGTACTGATGTATCGTGAATCATAACATTTGTTTATATGCAGCTCACGGACTATTTTGGTCATATGTCACTCTAAAACCTCTCTCAACATTATTGACGAATTAGCTATATGTACATCGTGGATTAAGCTTAAAAGCTTGTTATCGTACATGCATGTGCACTGGCGTGCTCGACTAGCTTGCCTGACTAACGTTGCCTAGTCCCGCTTGACTAACGTATCGCTAGTCAAGCCTGCTTGACTAACGTTAAGTTAGTCAAGATGTGTACCGTCTGGACTAACTTCAAACTAGTCAGTAACTAGTCAAGCGACTAGCCTAAACTAGTCAAGCTTGCTGGACTAACGTCAAGCTGGTCAACAGACTAACTTAAAACTAGTCAAGCAAGTAAAATGAGACTAGTCCAGCATGCTGGACTAGGCTAAGTTAGTCATCCTTGTTAGTCCAGCAATACAGACTAACTAAAAGCTAGTCTAGATGTGTACCGTCGGGACTAGCTTAAAGTTAGTCAGGCTGACCAGTTTAGGTTTTCAGTGTATATAATGCAGCAAAATGTTTGCTTAATAGGCAAAAATGTGATTGTTTTAAGGTTTTAGACAAAATTTTCGGGTAGACCGGCGTATTGAGCACTTTTCATGGCTGGCAATATCTTGAGATGTGAACTCTATATCGAGAACCCCTGGGCTGAACTAGTACGTCGGATACACAACATGTATCAGCAACCAACCAACGTGCAGGGTTTGCGTCAGATTCTACTTGATGCCCCTTCAGAGATGCTCTCTGGT
>JXSR01S050528.1:3378-18123 GCA_000969725.1 Ophiothrix spiculata
AACCCTCGTCTGACTAAGCCTTTTTTGTAACACGTCTTCCTGAGGGGGAGGGGGTGGTTACCCCCCCCCCCTGTGATTTTAAACTTGGGACCCCACCAAACCCGGACCCAGGGCCAACAGCCAATTAACCCTAAGCTATTTTCTACTACGTCGTCACCTAAGGGGAGGGGGTGGTTACCCCCCCCCCCCATCTGTGGAAATGAAATTGACGCACCAAAAGTGTTGTGTTATACCATACGGTAGTATAGGGTAGGGAGCTCCGCTTTCTATTGATACCAAAATTATGAAAATAGGCCAAGGCGTTACGTAATTCTGACGTCATAAAGCACTGTCATATAATTACACATTTTGTTTTTCATTGTTTGTGATTTATGATGATTAAATAAATACTTTGGTTCGGAAAATTTCGCCGAAATCTGATTTTCAAAAATCAAAAATTCGCTATAAAAGTTCTAAATATCGGATTTTCTGCTAATGAATAAAGGAAATGGTAGTTCTAACATGTTCTGTAAGTTTAAACTTGTTAGCATGCAGATATTTTTCAAAATGGCGACTTCAATGAGGGGGGGGGGGGGGGGTTGACAGCTTACCCTACCCCCACCTTCATCAAAATGACCGCAAAGGATGCGTAAAACAATTAATTAGATGCCCGAGGTCAACCCCCCCCCCTCTTAGGTGGAGCGCAGTGGTATTCGGCGCTAGTCCGACATTTTAGGACTAACGCACCTCTGCAGTATATGAAAAGTGTGTAGTAGGACTTGCGCTGTGTCGGACTAGCGCCGTGTCGGACTAGCGGGTGCACCCCGAATCGGGTATACCAAAAGATTGTGTGAATTTATAATCTATCAAATTTCTTACAAAAATCATGGAATTTTGACATAGGCCTAATACCAATTTTTCTGGTAACATCAAATTACTGTGCGCAAAGAACGATGCATCGTTGATGCACCCGTTTTACCGTGCCTATTACACACCCGTAAAGTAAGCGACAAAGAAAACTTCAGGTAGGCCCTATACAAGTGCACGGTTTAAAGAATGATCAAAGTGATATTAAAAAGTTCTTGAGTGTCTCAGTTCAACTTCCTGATTATTTGTAAGATTTTACCTCAAATTAAGATCGGACCTCAATTACCTTTTGACCTTGACCTAAACCCATCAGGTCACACGTGTGGCCAAAGACTATCTATCGTCCAAGTTTGGTTCATGTGGGGTCAAGGGTTTGCGAGTTATAGCTATTGCCTTGAAATGACCTTGAATAACCTCAGGTCAATGGGTCAACTTTTTGACCTTGAAATGACATAGTAACTTTTTGACCATTTTGGAAATTTGACCTCATATGACCTTTTGACCTTAATCGAAATTGGCCTTGGGTCAAAGACTATCTATGGTCCAAGATTGATCCATATGAAGTTCGCGAGGTATGGGCGTGACCTTGAAATGACCTTGGATGACCTATAAGGTCAACTTTTTGAACATTTTTGAGATTTGACCTCAAATGACCTTTTGACCTTGACCACACCCAAAAAATGCGCAGCGCATCAACCCAAATTCCTTCATGCCACCTGGGAAGAGAAAGTTTTTCTCTTCCCAGATGCCACCAAGTTTTGTCATTGGTAGCCTTATGGTTAGTTCTCGTGTTATAACGGCAAACTATCATACACACACCACCACCCACACTCTTAAAAATGTCTAGTCAAATTTGACTAGATGCCGGGTGCAATAAGAGCTCACTAGATTCTAGTCATTTTTGACTAGATTATCTAGTCAACTTGACCAAATATCTAGTCATTATGACTAGATAATCTAGTCAAAAATGACTAGATATCTGGTGAGCTCTTATTGCACCCGGCATCTAAGTCAAATTTGACTAGGCATTTTTAAGAGTGCACCCACCTCATACACATACTATACGTAGACGCCGAGTGACTCTTCTGAACTATAATAGTATAGCGAGACAAAAACAGCTCGCCAGTCCGAATTCTGAAAAAAAGGTATTGTTTTATTTTGAGTTATTTTCACAATTCGGACAACCGAGCCTCCCTCTTTTTTTTTCTGACAAGCATGCTGTTAAGAATTTGGACTGGCGAGCCCTGTCAATAATCAGACTGACGAGCCGTCAAGTTCAGTTTCAAAATTCGGACTAACGCGTTGGAGCCCTTTTAATGATACGAGCCTGCAGTTAGCTTAAATTATAATTCGGATTTACAAGCTATCCGACTAGCAAGCCTTCGGACTAAGCAAACAGTCGAACTAGCAAACGGCGTTCCCGAAACGTATACTAGCTTCTACTGCGCACGTAGTAAGTTATACGCTCGTGGGATATGTCTTCAGTGTTGGTCCCGTTAGTCCGAAGGTTCGCTAGTCCGAAAATGAAATAAGGTTCACCAGTCCGAAAGCGTTGTTCCCTCGCCTTGCACCAATGAGGTCCCGGGTTCGAGTTCCTCACACGGCGCTTTATGTGCATTTGGTTTTCAGTCCATGCTCGCTTCCGCAGGGTTTCTCTGGGTACTCCGCGGTCTTCCTCCTGCATTCAAAAACTGAATTCAAAAACATCTTGGAGCCCTGTTGAAGATAAGCTTCCTATAGCTTACATGGTACCAAGTACCATTAACTACCAAGTTGGGTTTCCTTAGCGAAAGCCTAAACAAGGTGATTTTTTTAGGGTTCGCTAGTCCGAATTTTAACAAAAGGTCCGTCAGTCCGAAAATAGGGTTCACTAGTCCGAATTTTAAAAAGTCGCAAGTACGCTAGTCCGAAAAAGGAAAAAGGTTCGCTAGTCCGAAAATGAAAAAAAAAGTCCAATAAATGGGGTTGCTAATCAACAAAATTAATTATTTTTCAGACTAGCGAACCCTATTTATTTTTGGGTTGACGAACCTTATTTCATTTTCGGCCTTGTGAACCTTATTTCATTTTCGGACTACATGCATGTAGCGAAGTTTATTTCATTTTTGGACTAGCGAACCTTCCTTCATTTTCAGACTGGCGAACCTTAAACTTTAAGCGAACCCTTTTTGATATCAGACTGGCGGACGTTGTTTCATTTTCGGACTAGCGAACCCTTTTTCATTTTCGGACTAGCGAACCTTCGGACTGGTGAACCTTCGGAGTGGCGGGCTGTAACCGTCTTGTTAATGTCAAGGTAAACTGGGCACTGTGGATCAAGGTCGCCCTGGAGGCCCATAAGGGCACCAAGGACACGGGCATATTGGACATCAAGGTCATCCGCTACACCCTGTGTACATACGCCTTGGGTTATGAATAAGCTATTGAGTAGTGGCAAAAAACTAACGTAGAATCATTACCATGACTGGTAATTTTCGACAATTGAAAATGCGTGCAGGTTGCAAATTGTTAGGCTTTTGACCAATGTCTCCAAAGTGGCCCTAAAGGACACCAAATACATGGAAACATCGGACATCCAGGTCGACATGGTAGGCCTGGGTGGAAACTCTTTGGGTACAACCGTGGTTATAAATGTGCTTTCAATAAATCCCGGGGGCAGTCCCATTCTGGAGACGACGCGTATGTAAGGCCCAAGATTTTTCTCTCACCGAATGCCTAATTTCGCTCACCGAATGCCTAATTTAGATCACCGAATGCCAAAAATCCTCATATTTTGACAACTGAGCCTCGTATTTTTCTCTAACCGAATGCCAAAAATCATGCTCTCACCCAATGACCCCTCATTATATGAGCCTGTGCTCTCACCGAATGCCCAAGCCTGTCGGAGCGCCTAGTGTGGGCCTTATACCAATGAGCACTAGCAAAAACAATATAGATGAATGACTGGAAGGCTAATTGTGAGACGGTGCATGCAGGTTAACCTCAATCATGGGTACTTTGGATCAAGGTCGCCCAGGAGGATCCCTCAAGGGGACCAAGGTACTCTCTAAATGTAAAAGAGTGAATTGTCACTCTTTGTAGGAGTTAAACGCAGGACAATACGTTTTTGAGTGGAAAATCACTCTAAAAGGAGTGAAAGGGGATTTTTGATGACAATCTTCCACTCTTTTGGGAGTGAAATTTTACCTTTCACACTCATTTTCGAGTGAAAATTTTCCACTCGAAAACGGATTGTCCTGCGTTTAACCCCCTTCACTCCTTTTTGAGTGAATTTTCACTCTTTCCACTCGTTTAACATTTAGAGAGTACATCACCACATTACATAACGTAACGTAATGTAACGTAACGTAACGTAACGTAACATAACGTAACGTAACATAAAGGTTCTTATAACCCACTGTTCCATCAGCGGGTGATAGTACAGTGCCAAAAAATATGAAAAACATAGAAAAAATATTGCAAGAATATATGTGACGCGTTACATCAAAAGGTACAAATTGTCTACCTTGGACAAAATTGAGATTTTTGTGTTACTTGTAAGAGGACAAAATAAGCTTTAAAATGATACATTGCTTGTGAAAATTGAAGTTTTAGTTTCGAAGTTATGATGAATAAAGACGGTTGTTTTCTTATTATTTTCTTTATAATTTACAAGCTTAATTGGCCTGTATCTCGAAACTTGCTTGGCCGGCAACTTGTACCTTTTGATGTAACGCGTCACATATAGATATGTTTTTAGTCCTTTCTTGAAAGTATGAACTGTACTGACGATGAAGTGCGAAGTGCTATGGGCAACGAATTCCATGTATAAATGATGACCTGGTAAATTGAAAAGTTTAATGATGCTGTCGACGCAATGGTATACCAACGTGTTACAATGTCGTTTTACTAAACTGTTTGTCGTCTTCATTATGCATGAACAAATTCTTTGCCCGATAGTTTTGATATCAAAGTCACAACATTTCCACCCAAAGCTATAAATACAATGCTGTACATTTAAGGTAAAATTATTTTCCTTTGTAGATCTACATTTACGATATTTTCACTTTTTCAAGTGGATACTACACATATAATCGTTTAATTTTATGGGTAATAGTTGCATAGATAATTTCACTATTGCATTTAGTATTGTCTATTTTTATTCCAGGTTCAGGGAAGTATAGAGATCAACCCCAAGAAAACCGGCATGTCAGTACAAATGCCAACTCGACCCCAGCTGGAATACAGCCTACTTTGCCCGCTGGTGTGCAAATACTGCTCTCGGCGATTTCAATATCCTTTCGATAATTTCTGGAAGCATGTCAAACACCACGAATTCAAATATAAACAGTTCTGGTTTGGTTCTGACAGGTCCACCATAAAGACGTTGAGAGGAAGGAATGGAAGAAAAGCAAAGGCCAACATTAATTCAGGTAATTTACTTGTAGTCTCTTTCTTTTGCAGAATAAACAATAAGCTTAACAGCCACTAACCCTAATTCAAACAGCATGATTCTAATGGAATGTTACGCTATAACCCAACTGCCTGTCTGTCTGTCTTTAGCTAATCTTAGAATTTAATCCTAACGAACGGCTATACGAACACCGCACCAACGTTAACTATTTCGTGCATGGTGGTTGTTCGAGAATCACGCGTTCACATACCATTTGAAAGTTCGCTCATGTATGTATACCTTGTGTAAGACTTATCATGCGTACAAATCAAAGTAAGTAAGACGATGGTAACACTTAACAGATATATGCACTTCATACGAGCGGTTTGCGAACCCATGAGATAGTCGTGTAGCAACTTTAACGAAACAATAACTCGTATAGGCCTAAATGGTCTTGTATGCTTCCGTGTATGAATAACATTGTAACTTGACTTTCCTACGTTTCTCTTGCGAACTTAGTAAGAAGATTCTTACTGAGGAAACTGTGTCCTTCCAAAGAGCGATCTACTCTCTAAATGTAAAAAGAGTGAAAAAGAGTGAAATCCACTCAAAAACAGCTGCATGCGCTAGTCAATCCACTCAAAAAAGAGAGAAATAACTGAACTTTCACTCAAAATAGAGTGAGAGTGAACACCACTCGAAAATGTATTGTCCTCCATTTAACACTCGCTGAGTGTGAACCTCACTCGTTTTTGAGTGAATATTTAGTAGAACGAGTAAAATATTCACTCAAAAAGGAGTGACATTCACTCTCACTGAGTGAATGTCCACTCTCTAAAGAGTTAAATGGAGGACAATACATTTTCGAGTGGTGTTTTCACTCTCACTCTTTTTTCACTCTTTTTGGAGTGAAAGTTCAGTCATTTCTCTTTTTTGAGTGGATTGACTAACGCATGCAGCTGTTTTTGAGTGGTTTTCACTCTTTTTCGAGTGAATTGGGATTCACTCGTTTTTTCACTCTTTTTACATTTGGAGAGTATACGGGCCTTATACGAGATGTGTCAATCAATAGTTTGCATGATGAATGACGACCGTAGCTTAAAAACACTAAGAGACCTATATGTTTTTACCCTTCCTCATTTATGTTCATGGCTGCATGTTTGCTCAACAGGCATACTTTTTCTATTATAACCAGCATATTCGTCTTTATTATCATACTGCCCGTGAGTCATAAGAATGCCGTATATAAACCATGTTTTACTAAATGCATGCACATCAATGTCATAAAGTTCAAATGGTTTCAGAGTGAATGTCGTGGTTGTCGCAGGGCATCATTCGAAGAGCCCAATCTCAATCTTGTCGTGCGTATAACTCGTATATTTGGACAAGCACGGCCAGCCGGTAATTCGGTGTCGTCGTTTCGGTCGCAAAGACACGTCGCAAAAAGTTGGGTTATTATAGCTAACTTTGAAGTGTCGTCACAACCCATCTTGGCAATACATTGCTCTTAAACTCTGACTTTTATAAGCGTTGTCGTTTCTGCCGTGCACGGCTACACCCGACACATCGACAGGTACTCTGAAAGCTGCTCTGAAAAAACAAACACCACACCTAAATTTACGCTGCCCTGCAAGCTGCATCCAGCTAAGCCAATCTCCATGTTTTAATTGTCACCGACCAAGCCTTGTATCTCCTTTTCACATATTAAATATGCATTAAAGTGGTAAGCTTAGGTATCCTGAATTCTTTCCATTTTAACTCATTTATCCCATTTAACTCATTTAGACAATTGCGTAATACTTTTATCTTTGTACTCCCTATAGGACGGCCAATCACCTGCGAGAGAGCAGTTACAGAAGGACCAATCAAACGGAAGACACCCTGGGAAGCAACGACTGCTAAGAATGGATTAGCTGACAGAAATAGTGTAGACAAATCTGATGGACAGTTTATCACTAACAAGGAAGGTAGTACACGCCAACACCTTATCATTCAAGGCGAAAGTTCAGAACAAACAAACACCAATGTTAGTGTTGCCTCTAAAATACCGAACAAAAACCACGACGGTGTTTCTGGAAGATTGAAAACTACCAAGAATGCAATCTATTCAAAAAGACGAACTAAAAATGTCCGAGACAATCGCAAAGTTTTAAACAGTGGTTCTGTTAAAACTCGTAAATCTCGGCACACTAATAAAGTATTATCAATTCGTCCCAAAGTATGCAAGTACTGTAATCGAAGATTCTACCATCGATTTGGGCAATACCGTCGACATTTGCGTAGTCACGAACGTCGATACACAAGACACTGGGTTAGTGTAACAAAACGTCACATGAACCAGCAAGGTCATTTATATTCTATGGAAAATCAGCGAAACTCTATAGGCATTGATGATGTAGCTAGTAAAGATAAAGATTGTATTTTGCCACAAATTAAAGAAGAGGTCATGAGTGATATAGATCAAGATAATGAGAACACGTCCACAGAAGCAAATCCTCCTGAGACAAACGTAGAAATTAAACAAGAACATATCTCTGATGATGATAGAGAGAGTCATAAAGAACAAGTTTCCATCGGTGATCTGTTAACACAAAGAATACAAAACCCTGATTCTGATACGAGTTACGTCGACGATAACGTAGCAACAGATATTAACTCAAATATTGTACCAAGTGTGAAGACAAATCAAAGTGCATATCAGTCTATTACACAAAGTAAAACACGCGTGCATGGTGATAATATCCGACAAGACTCACAAGATGTACCATTAGATAATGTCGAACACACTTGTGAAGACGAATTTAAGATTCAAAAATCTTTATGCAAAGAAAGTCTCTCGATTAAATTGGTGAAAATGCGCATTGACAATAAACAAGTGTGGAGTGTATCATCATCGTCAGATGGTACAGAAAGAAACCATGTGACTGGAAAGATTTCGCGCCAAAAGCGTGGCCGGGGAAGGCCCAGGAAAAGACGGAATTTTAAACTGGGCGAAAGGAATAAACATACCGCATCTATTGTTTTGAGCATGGATAAGCAACATCGCTTTCAGGATAGAAGATTGAAAGACAGTAGACAAGAACAGAATCTTGACCAAAAAAGACAAGCAGAGAGAAAATCAGCCAGTTTTGACCATTCTAGAAAACGACCAAAATCTGGATATTATTCGAGATTGACAAAAGGTCTAGAAGATGTTGGCAAAAACAGTAAACAAAAACCGACAAGTGTCCAGAACGACATACCGTTGAACACATATGGTACTCGTTGGTCTTTGAGGATCAAACCCCAAAGCAAGGAAAAGGAGGAAAGTAATGGCGTCTCTCATAAGGGGAATTCTATTCTGCCTCGCTCTCAAAAGAAAAGAATTAATTCAAACAAGCGAACAGGTAAAAGGAAGTTAATGGATACAAGGAAAAGTAAAACAGCTACCAAATCAAGATCACCTATTAAGAAGGCCATAATTGAAACAAAAACGGTTTCTTTGAATAAAAGCATTCCTTCAAACGGATTTATATCGCTTTCTGATAGGAAAACTAAAAACAAACAAGGACTGCAAAATTCCGTGAAACAAAAATCATCAAACCATGATACACCAAATGATGATTTGAGAAATCAGTCCTCTGTGGATGTCAACGGTTCTCCTCATACTACAGAGGTGGAAAAGCTTACAAGTGATCCTCTCAGAGTTAAGCCCAAACGGAAAGACAATGGATTGGGTTGTAGAAGTGGAAATGAATGTGAAGTTTTTGACTCCAATATGAATGATAACAGTTGGTCTGATAATAACGGGAAAACATTTGACAATAACAAATTACCAGCTAAAACAACAGATTCTGCAAAGCCGGCTTCCGAGATAACAAAGCCTACCTCAAAATCATTGCCAGATGAATCCACAACACGACTATCTCCTCTACATGATAAAATTATTAACTCGGATTCCAGTGACGAAAATAATCAGAGTCGAGATATCGGTAACAAACATAATAGCAAAACATTGACAGCTAAATCTAACAACCCAAGAGGTAAAACAAGCGCGTTAACGAACTCAAATGATATATCGAGCCCGATTCCTCTTGAAAAATTCGCGACACGATGGTCACTTAGAGCTACACCCAAAAAGACAAACCCACAGGAGACAGAAGGGAAGAACAAAAACAACATCGATGGACACTCTACAGACATCAACAGTTCTGCGAAGGTACAAGTGAATAAATCAAATAACGCCCACTCGCAGAAATCTGACATCAGTAGATCTTTTAAAGCTAAAGCAAGCTCGAAATGTGAAGACGAACCAGAAAAGCAGAGTGGCAAGAGCAATGGTACAGGCAGAGATAATTGTCATGATGCTGCCAGGAATCGAGTTCTCGGAGATAGAAGCAACAGCGCAGATAATACACAATCTTCAAAGAAACGTTCAAATCAAAGTAGGTGCCCTCAAAGAAGAGGTGTCGGTAAGGCAAAAGATTTAGACGATGACGATGATGAGGAGGATTCGGATGATACTAGTGTTGGTGATGCAGATCATAGTAGTGATGAGAGCTACAAATGCGATGAATCAGAGAGCGAAGATGGGTCTGATGATGATATCAACGAAAATTTCATCCCAGCCAGCAAACAAAAAATCATCGTCAGAGTGAAGCCTGAATATGAAAGCGATAACGACGACTTGGACGAGTCAAGATCCTCTGTTTCAAGTGTAACTTTGAAAAATCCACCAGAGAGTTGTACAAAGAATTCAAAAACTATTGTCAGAGTTGATGAATTATCTAATACTCCGGATTTACAGAAACAGCAACTGGAAAAGGAAACACCCGATACCGCGGATATGTCTGAAAGGCGTCCAGACATGGAAACCAACAAAGGGGAGCATATTCTCAAGAAATATTTTGCGAACGTTGTAAGAGACAAGGACCCAAAACCAAAAGAATATCTTACTAATATGAAGCGTTTAACATCGGAGGAACATCAAGCTTATCTTAAAAAGAAAGAGAAAAAGTATGTTGCAAATATTCCGTTGTTTAAAACCAAGCGACGACCGTTTGGTTGTAAAATATGTGGCAAACACTATGCGTTTGAGAGTTATTTGAAAAATCATATGTTGTGGCACACACTTCCCAAACAGTATGAATGTAACGTATGTGGTAAATCATTTAAATGGAAAGCAAAATTACGGGATCACACCAACATTCACACAGGTACATACGCGTTTCGTTGCACTGTATGTGGAAAAGGATTTACGGATAGTCGAAATATAAGATCCCATGAAAGATCTCATACAGGAGAGAAGCCGTATAAATGTCAATTCTGCAAGAAATGCTTTCGTCTACAAGGTGAATTAATCCAACATATTCGTTATCATACAGGAGAACGTCCATTTAAGTGTGATTATAAAGACTGCGGCAAAGCATTTCATACTAGTGGACATATGACGCGTCATCGCAAAACCCACACGGGAGAATCCAAACGTAAACCGAGCGCTCCACGCAAGCCACAGCCTAAAACGCGTGCGTGTGAATTCTGTGGAAAGTTATTTCCAAATAGCAGCTCTGTTGAAAAACACAAGATAACACATACTAAAGAGAAACCTTACCCGTGTTCAATATGTGGAAGAGGATTTGGATATAAATCACACCGAAATCGACATGAATTGACAGTTCATAGTGAGATGAGACCATACAAATGCACAAGATGCGGGAAAGCCTTTAAAGATGACTCGACCAGAAAGATCCACGAAAAACACATTCATGCATTTGATGATATATCATCGGACGAGTCTCTCCCAGACACTCGCTTCCAAAAAACCGACCCAGAACCCGTCAAATCTAAATCTACTATTGATACCCGTGATAAAGAGAATTCGAGAAAACTGGCCAAGAAAATAGTGGTGCCACCACAGAATAATGATATGAGGAAAGAAAAGCAAAGATTCACAAGTGCATGGATTGACGATTTTCCTGATATAGTCGACGATGAAGACTTAGAGTTAGACCAACAGTCTGATAAAAGACGCACATCTTCTAGACATTCAGAGGGAAACCGGAGGACCACGAAGCCTACCACAGATACACTTGATTCACGGAAATCCAAAAACATGCCTAACCTCCAACCAGCTTTACTGGAATATTCTGGTGATAAACCAACCAACAATGGGGAAGATAATTCTAATGTTGAACAAAATTTTAATACACGCTCTAGGAATTCATCACAAGTGATAACCCATGGGAAAACAAGGACTCGTCACGATAGATTTGCAAAGGACAGGACAGTATCACATTCACAGAAACACCCCGAGGTACCTAATCTTCAACCTGCTATTGTCATTTCTGACGTTGAAGAACAAAGCGCTGAAAGAAGCACAAAGAAAACATCACCAACGAAGACCCGTGGGAAAAGAAGCATTCGTCACGAAGCTAACGATAAAACCGTATCACCTTTACGGAAACACAGTGTGGAACCAGATCTTCCGCCTACTCTTCATATTTCCGATGATGAAGAACGAAACTACGATACACTTCCTACAGATTCATGGAAAAGGGGGATTCGTGAAAAAACAAACGGTCGGCATGGCAGGCATGATACAAACAAGCCCGTATCACATTCACGTAGATACGAGGATGAGATCCCAGACCTACAGCCTACTCTTGAATATTATCCTCCAAATAGACAATTCGATGATTACGACGTACGTTCTGGTCGTAATGAATCCACATTGAGACCGGTTTACCCGCAACACAGAACGGCTAGCAGTGAAATACATTACCAGAGTGATTCCAATAGATCTGTATTTGACAACTTTGTAAGCAAAACCAATGTGAACATTGTTGTGAAACACACGTGTGGGAAGGAATATCAAGAGACGATTACGTCATCCCATCTCTCCAACTATTCTTCAACGGAACGTAATACACAGCGTGATATGTATTCCACATCAGAACGTATCGCAAGTAATATGTATCCCTCGACTGATGGTCATGATCCACGTGATTTATATCCCTCAGCTGAACGTCACCCGCGAGATTTATACCCCTCGTCTGAACATCACCCACTTGATTTGTTATCTTCTTCTGAACGTCACCCACGTGATGTATACCCCTCACCTGAACGTAATACACAGGACTTGTACCAGTCTGAACGTCAACCACGTGATTTATATCGGTCGTCTGATCGTCAACCACGTGATTTGTACGCATCGTCTGAACGTCATCTGACACGTAATAACGATTCTTCACCACAACGAAATCCTCGACCTTCTAACGATTTATTCTCAAAGCTTAAGTCGAGGCTAGACTCGAGTCTGTCCGAAGCAGAAGGTTACCTCCAAGTTGAGGGAAGTGGGGCTGAAAATGGCGGCCGGGCATCTCCAGATCTATTTCACGGTCGGAATACATCACGGTGCTCATCTGTAAGTCGGGATTTCAAAACAACTTTAAGTCGTTTGGAAAGTATCCAACGCAATGCCAAATTGATTGCAGATGTATTGCGACGCAACCGACGGGGAAAAGTACCTCTCCCAAAGCATCGCCAAAAACCTGTCGATGAAGGTCGCTTGTCCTCGTTTGAAGCCTTATTGAGTAGTTTTGAATCAGCATCCGACGGACAATGGTCAAAACCGGTCCCGATTGCCAAACAAAACACGCAACCTATTACTGTAGCCCGGGCAAGAGCCGCAGTCAACCCACCTCTACATTATTGGCCACCTGCGAAGGAAGTGGAGACGTCATCGGTCAATTCGTTTTCTTCAGAAGAGGACGAACCACCTGCTTTAACAAAGCAAATAGACGAATCAGCAAAACCGAATAAAAAGCGGGTTGAAGAATCTGCAAAATCTAATAGAAACGAGGTTGACAAATCGACAAAATCTACTGAAAATCAACATAAAAAGAAGTTCAAAGATAAATATAAAGAAAAATTAACACCGGAAATGGAAAGAGTTCTCGGAAGACAACGGAGAGAAAAAAGAGCGAAAAGGTTCCAGTGCGACAAATGCCCTAAAACCTACCTAAACCCAAAGAGCCTACAAATGCACAAACGTGTCCATGATTTAGGCAAGCAACACATATGCCGATTTTGCAAGAAAGCATTCGCACTACCATCGGGACTATCGAGACATTTGAGGACGCACACCGGGGAGAAGAAATGGAAATGCCGATTTTGTCAAAAGCGATTTTCAGAAAGATATAATCTTAGTAACCACGAGAGGATACATACGGGAGAGAAGCCGTACAAATGCATGGAATGTGGGATGAAGTTTGTCGATTGCGGTAGCCTGACTAAACACGTTAAATGCCACTCAGATGAAAGGCCTTACATATGCAAAGAACCCGGATGCGACGCGGCCTATAAATGGTCAGCTTTGTTGAAAAGACACCAAAAAGAAGCTCACTCTCAAGTGAAACATCAGTGCGTTTTCTGCGAGGTTCAGTACACTAGAAGAGAAACATTATTTGCGCATGAGCGACGGATGCATTCGGGCTCCAAGCCGTACCTTTGTCAGGACTGTGGCATGAGGTTTGCTCAGCGAGATAAGTACAAGTTACATCGAAAGGAACATGAAGGCATTTGAAAATAATTAACACACTTAAGGCTCATTCCAGTGGAAACTGAACATTTTTTTTTTATTTCAAGCAAAAAATCAGCTTCTTTATTTGACCACATAAGCATGTTTTTCCGTCATATATGTGTTACTTGGTACGTAAGAAGTATTTTCCAATCAGAAATTGTAAAGTTTGTCTATCCGTGCATGAATGAGCACATGTTTTGTTTCAAAAATGTCACAAACGTTACAAAAAGTTACACCAAAATGTCACAAACGTTATCAAACGTTACAACACAAAACAATGCATTATAATTATTCCTGGCGATATAATGTTCTGTAATTTTTATGAAATATTTGTAAATATGTTTCCCATAATCGGTGTAAGGCGCAATAAAAATAATCGTTGACGCTTCAGAGAAATTGTACTTTTTGTACGGAAACCATTTCCGTGCGCGGTCACAAACGTTACCGAACGTTACATGGAATTTACTCAGGATTTTGGCAATTGATTTAATTTTCAAACATCTACATGTCTTGACCCCACCAGTGAGCACCATTATCAACAACAAACTCGTTGATATAATGTTTTTGCTAGGTTCTGTGGCCATTTAAAAGTGAAATTTCTCAATTTTTCGGTCACAAACGTTACTTTGGAATGAGCCTTAAGATTTTTTTGAGTACGCTATTTTGATATTTGATACGTCAAAAGTTTAGGCGTAGGCCTATACACACGAAGGACTCTTAATCTATCGCCAAAATTACTTAACACTAAGATGTTGCCTCCACATATCTATAATCACCGACATGATTAAAACACTCAGAAATGTTGACGCAACACCAAGGAGAAACAGGAACATGGTCGACAGTTAATAAAATCTTACATAACAATAATTTAGTAAATGTTTACTAAACAATTTAGTACATATTTCAACTATATAGGTTTGCGGCCCAAAGTGTGACAAAATATTAATGAATGAAAATAATATTATTG
>JXSR01S050533.1:0-10292 GCA_000969725.1 Ophiothrix spiculata
TTGACCATTTTGAAATAACCCTTCTGGAAAAATTATACTTTTTTACCCACAGTTGTAGTAAAAAAGTTAAATGGACCAAGTATACTGAATAATTTCTGCCTGTAGTACTTTGTAGTACGTAGGTTAGTATGTTATAATCAAGTACCAAATTTTGTGAAGATTTTGCTCAAAACCTTCAGAAAACTTCAAAGAACTTGTCAAATACCACATTAATATAAGGAAACACATTGGGGTTAAAGGTGAATTAGGCAAAATTTTGTCTACAGAGGATTTTCACTTAAAGGTGCGTGCAAGTCATGATTTTGATGTGACAAAAACCTCACCTGTTTTTTAGCCAAATACGAAGAAGAGTACATTTTAAGTATTAACTGAAAATTTCACTTGATTCCGACCATTCGTTTCCAAATTACAAGCTTTTCAGCATTTTGAAAATCCCCAGAGGCTACTGTATTGTAATTACTGTTGGGCCCGACAATAATTTGAAAATGACTTATTTTCTCACTTTTCTTAAAAATGCAAGCACATATGAAAGAATGGTTTGGGGATCATAACAGTTGACAATTCTTATAAGCTAAAAAACTCAACTTTGATTGAAGTGACCTTGAGGGTGAAAAGTGGATCATAAGTTGCCCCTTTAATACGTTATAATCAAGTACCAAATTTTGTGAAGATTTTGGTTAAAACCTTCAGAAAACTTCAAAGAACTTGTCAAATACCACATTAATAAACACTTGGAAAAAGTGCACATTGTGACTCTTCTTTATCAATGGTAACGGACATTCCAATATCAAGGATGATTTCAGGGCTAACCATACTATGGTCACAGTTATCATCATTACCTAACATGAAAGGCAAGGCTAGCAATGAACATTTTCCACAAGATGAACTGTGGTCACCTCTGACATAACAATTGTTATCAACATTATCTATAGCATTTAAGGGGTTTTCTCAGAGATATAGTTGCTTACGACTGCGGGATAACAATTTTTTCATAAAATAATAACAAATCAAAAAAAAATAATTGCATCAGTTTTGCGCGCGCGCAAATTTCAATGCATACTGAGCGCATGCTTTACTAACGCGTTTGGTTAATCACGCCCCGCATCGCTGCGTAATATATACGCGGGAAATTATGCAGACGCAGATGTGCCACAACAGTAATCAAATTTTATTTCTAAAATGCCAGTTTTTGTCATTTTTCTTAAAAACTAACACAGTGACCATATTTTTCCCCCCATTATTTTGAAGTGCACAATAAGTGCTTTAACATATGTAAAAATTAAAAAAATAAATGGAGCATTTACTATTTTACAGGCATATAATGATTGACTTTTTTGAGCTTTCCCTATACTTTGTATGGTAAATAGGGTGATTTTTTGGGAAAATATGTACTTTTTGAATGCCTGTATCTCAAAAAAAGAGCATGGTGACCTATATTTTTTTAAATTTTAGATTCGTTATCAGCACAAATAAATCTACCGAATACTAAATTTTAAAGAAAATCAATGCGGAATTTGCATCTCTGTGAAAACCTCTTAGAGGCACTACTGTGTTCATTCCGCTTCAGAAATAAAATGAACTTAATTAGGTGTTCCAGATTTTATCCATCTCCATGGCACAGAGGATACAAGGGGGAATTCCAGATATTATGGCAACAGTTGTGGGATGCCAGATTTTTCTCAAGAAAAGAATCTTCTTAATCTTCAAAAATCCAGTAGACATTTCAATATTATGGCAACACTTGTGGGATGCCAGATTCTTCTCCAGAAAAGAATCTTCAGAATCACCAAAAATCCAGTATATATTTCAAATAATCCAGCCTTATTGTTCTGGAATTTTTATGAAAAATTATTTACTCTTGATATGATTTCAAACTTTTGAAAAGTTTGTAGCTTACTTTCAGTATTGTTTGGAAGTTGTTGTTGTTATTGCCCATTTTACTGGCTGCACAAAAAAAATCTAAATCCCATAAACTTTTAACTTATAAATTGCATGTTATTTGTAAAAATGTATCAAACTGGTTATTTGTTCATCAAATTTGAATCCGTGTTAAAACCCCATCTCTTCTGTCAGACGTTTCCTCTTTTTAAATTTGCTTTGTGTTTATCCTTGTTCATTGTTTCTGTTTTCATATGCTTTGAGATCCGTTTAGATGATTTTATAAGAATGCTTAATTAAAAAAATGAAAAAAAAAATTGCTTAATTAGTATTAATTATTATCATTGTTAGTAAATAGTTGTTATGTATAAAGTATCAAATAAAAACCTAAAACCTAACCATAATGCTGTACCTTAAACTCAAATCTGAAGACAAAATTAACTTACAAATATTAATTTTGATCAGTTAGAGTATGTCAAGATTCTTCCGAGATTCAATTTATTGCCATTTACTGCTGCCTCAACAGTAGAACCTGCAATGAACGATGCATGGAGAGAGTTTAAACCTTTTTTAGCCATGTCAATTATAATTTTCAGCATAAATATACTTGAATTGTAGATATTCAGATTTCAGATATTTTCCTGGGGAGGAGTGAGGAGGGCACTTCTTTATGGAACGCATGAATTGACTGTCTTAAAATACCCTAAGCAAGGATTCCTCACATATGTAACATACACCCTAAACTAGGATTGAGGTACCCTAAGCACGAACATCTATATAAAGTATATAATAATAGACAATGATGTGAAATTTGTTGATTCTGCTTCTATCACGATAGGATAGAATAGATTGAATGTTATATAATTTTCACAATTTTTGAATGTACGCTCCTTCTACTCTTTTGTAAGCAAATAATGTAGTATGCCTGGAATTTCAAGGGTGCTTTTCAGGGTCAATGTTTTATCATGGTCGCTCTTGGGGGTCAATGTTATCATTATCTAACACATGAAATCACATTGAAGGATTAGACCTATCTCGATGCTTTATCAGTGATACCAGGCTTGGTGACTATATTTGGCGATGCTTTTTGAAACAGATCTTGTAACATGATTGGGGAGCACTCCCATACATTCTAAGCAAATAATGTATTACGCCTTGAATTTCAAGGGTGCCTTTCACTAGGGTCAATGTTTTATCACGGTTGATCTTGGGGTCACTGTTATCATTATCTTACACATGAAATCACATTAAAGGATTAGGCCTATCTCCATGCTTTATCAGTGGATTGGTGGCTATATTTGGTGATGCAAGAGATCTTGTAACATATGATCGGGGGAGCAGTCCCATACATGGGCATCTATAATGTCGTAAGGCTCCTTTTTTTCACCTGGAATGACCCCACCTTTTTTCAAACTGACCTGTCACTAGGCCTGGGACTAAAACCCGGGTACCAGAACGTCATGAGCTTACCCTGGTACAAAATCTGTCGACCAATTACCCTAACTGGACAATCAACAAATGTTGAACAGTTTATGATAAAATCATCATCTGATCGAAGTAAACATGATAAATCATGACCACAGTCAGCAAAAAATAAAATTGTTTGGTGTAATTGAGACATCATATAGACCCATCAAACTCAAAATGCGCAATTATCAATACGGGCGGGGACCCGTGTACTCGACCAAAAAATAAGTTGGGTACCCGGGTAGCAAATTACCCAAAAAGTCCCAGGCCTACCTGTCACCCAATGATCCCCTTTGTAAATGATCTATCACTTATTTTAAGTCTTACTTGTTTTGTTTTTAATGTCGCACCCATTGCCCCTCTTGTGATTTACAGATCTTTAAACTAAATGACCACTTTTTACTGTATTTGATATGTTGTTTTAATGTCCAACACTTACATTTTGAAAAAAAAAACAACCAATGGTGTAAAGCTCAGTCATACATGCCTAAAAAATGCTTTAGGAGCATATGTATGCCTTCAGAACATGCTTATTACTTAAAGGCTAGGTAATACTGTCAAACACCATATGTGATTACTGTCAAACACCATATGTGATGACTCGCCCGAAAAGGGGGACTTTGCGACAGAATACTTTTCAAGAAACAGGTGAAAATAGGCCGCAAAAATTAAAGAAAATAATAAGAATTTCCAACAGATTTCTGTTGTAACAAGTAAGGTGTCATTTTAAAGCTTAGAAAATGCTGCAACAGATGAAATGATAAAATCAAAATTGATATCATATGCAAAGTCCCCCCTTTTGGGGTGAGCCATCACATATATCGAGAAAATTGTGATCAAAACCTTTAAAAACGTCAAAAAGTATAATGCAAAAAGAAAAATACAAAACAAAACTAATTTGTTTTGTATGTTGATATTGAATATGAGGCTATTCTCTAAATGTGTTTATTGATGCTAGATGTCAAGAAAGAGATTAAGTTTCATGTGAAATTGCTTTTACGTGACAGATTGCAAATAATCAAAAAAATTTCAATTGAATCTGCTAATAAAACGAATGTTAAGATCTAAAGGGCAGTATTTTTCGTTGTCAACAACGATAATTAAGTATGAAAGAAAATGTATTTTTTTATATGTACTGTTTCCACAAAGATTTTCGACTTTGAAAGGAACTCACTTTTAAAGTTGAACTCATGATTTACAAGCTTTTGAAGCCGGTAATGGCACTATTTGAAGTAATGTCATTTGACCTAAAGGGGCACACCAGTAAATCACTTCGCAAATGGTGGGATGTTGGATAATAATCCCTATAATCGCTTTCATGAAGGCCATGTTTTGGACTCGTTTGAGACTATCCTTAGCTCTTTGACTATTTTTAAAACATAAAACGAAAGTTTAGAACCTACACATTCATTGTGATGCACCAATAGTGAGTCTTAGCTTTTTCATGGTGAAAGTAGTCCTGTTAGATGTGCAAAAGCCCGAACAGCATGAGGCAGCTTAAGAACAGGTCAAAAACAGTGAAAATCAGCTCTTTGGCACCCTCTAGCGCAAAATCTAATCACATAAACCCCAAACATTGAAACATATGTTAAAATTTCATTGATTCTGAATAAATTGAAAGGCGTCATGGCTAGTAAATGTTGCCCAAAAGGCTTAAAATCGCCTGTTAAAATACCATATATTTACATGTATTCCCTATGGAAGCTAAATTACTGGTGTGCCCCCTAGACCAAGATCTGCCGGGTAACCCAATATTGGGAGAGAATTAAAAACCAGAGGTGAATAACCAAGGTCGCGCTCAACTGCAAGTTGTCAACGTCGAGTTGTTTCCATGTCTCTCTTTTGAAGGTAGTCAACTTCGAATCAACCAAAATATTTCTTGTGATTGAAAACTCTCAGTTTAGGTCCATTCCTTTCAAAAGTTATTACCTGCAAGTATGTTTCGATGGTCACTCAACTGCAAATTTACTTTCGAAAGTGAAGTACCTTTCGAAAGTAAACCCATCATGGAAACACACATTTATAGACCATATCGACAATTGACATACTCCTGCCGTTGATGGGGTATATCCACAGAACCGGACGGGGAACGGAACTCAGAGCGAGAGCAAGTAGTGTGTTTATCATACTTGGCCTCATTCTGAGTTCCGATACCCCGTCCGGTTCTGTGGATTTACCCCATCAACGGAGGGAGTATGTCAATTATCGATATGGTCTATTGAGGTAAGTCTAGTTGGACAACACTTAATGTTGTTTCAAATTTTGATGAAATCTTTTGAAAACTAATTCTTTTATCACAATCTTTAATCATGTTTTATGTCTTCATATTTTTCAGGAATCGTGTAAATAAGCGTCAAGTGAGGGATCTGGTGACGCAATTCAGCCTCATGTGTCGAGGGCTCCATGGAACTGAATATGCAGAATACTGAAGGCTTTTTTGAAAAAAATGACAAGAGGAATTGGACCATCATCTGTGAGTGATAAACTTAAGGCTTTTGATGTTTTCAACTAACAATCGCTAACCCAATCATTCATCTGTCTTTTATTGGATAGTATTTTTCAATGTGAAAGCAGCAGTTTTGAAGTGATGCAGAGATTTCAATCTCTAATGCAGATATTTCAATCTCTAACCCAATCATTCATCTTTCTTTTATTGGATAATATTTTCAATGTGAAAGCAGCAGTTTTGAAGTGATGCAGAGATTTCAATCTCTAACCCAATCATTCATCTTTTATTGGATAGTATTTTTCAATGTGAAAGCAGCAGTTTTGAAGTGATGCAGAGATTTCAATCTCTAACCCAATCATTCATCTGTCTTTTATTGGATTATATTTGTCAATGTGAAAGCAGCAGTTTTGAAGTGATGCAGAGATTTCAATCTCAATCCCAATCATTCATCTGTCTTTTATTGGATAGTATTTTTCAATGTGAAAGCAGCAGTTTTGAAGTGATGCAGAGATTGCATTTATTTGTGAACATGAGAATAACAGGGATGATCAGTTTGTCATGTGAGTGCAAGAAAGTCGTATCTGCAATGGCCGCCCTAATTTAAGTTTATTTTACACCTTATCACAAGAATGTGAAAAATCCCTCAACATGTTCCGGTCTTATGTCAGTGGTTCTGATTTCAAGAACCACTGACCCAAGACTTGAGGTCATGCAGTGTGCAATCCTAATTTATGACGTAAGGCAGCTATTGCTGATACGACTTTCTTGCACTCACATGACAAGTTCATCATCTGTGAGTTACAAGAGAACACCAATTTGAGGAGGTTGGGCCTTATACCAAGGCCATTAAAAGCTGAGATTCTGGACCTAGTATGCCGGCCCATGTAATGGCATCGGCAGCCATGCAGCTCAAATTGGGGTATTTGGATTCGGGTACACTCTGCTTCCTCCAAAATCAACTCCCGGTGCTGAGATTCAGTTGTGCTTGAGGCATAATTTATGCTAAGATATGCCACAGTATGCACAAGATGCAATTTGTCATTGACAAACACCCAGATACCCCCGATTTGAGCCCATATCAGAATAAAAATGGCGGTGAGTCTGGGCCTCTGCTCAAATCTATGGACTAAGCCGCTATACTCTGTAAATCTTGAAGTATGCAACAAATAAGCTATTAATGCACAAAAACCAATATGATCATACAGGGAGGTAAATTAGTCCATATTTCTAAAAACATAACAAGGTACTAAATCTTGCTAAATATTCAAATGAATTTATTTACAATGTTTGTCTATGTGTTATCAAAAAAAAATTATGAAGAATTCATGTAAAAATATATTAGTAGGCAGTGATTCGGCCTTAATCAATCCTAATCAATCATTACCAGTCTCTTACACAATACAAAACCAGCAGTTCTCAATGTTGTTGAATACAAGGGATATGCTATGGATCTTGTAACAGAGTCTGATTTCTTGTTGCATTCTTCAAGGTTTATAAAGTATATATGACAATGGATCACGACAATGAGTTCCAACTTTAATCCAGTCCGTCATACTATTTGCTACTACGGAAGGATATGTGAATTCTGAATCAGTAAAGTAGGCAAGGCTCCTGCTACTACTTACACAATCCTTACACTGATGAAAAGAGGATTGTTCAAGATTTTTATGATTATTTATTCTCTTACCCAATTATCCAACTATCAATATTGAATATGCCGGTGAATATGGTATTAACCAATGTAAAAGCAGCAGTTTTGAAATGATGAAGAGACCATGTTTGGTATTTATCAAGCAGAAACATTCATTGAAACAATGATGACACCAAGATATTTGGAACATTTGGGAAAAACAGGGAAGAAGATACGCTCACTTCAGCGAATCATCTATATGAGGTGTTGTTTTTTTAATGGTTTGGGTACTTTAACCAGAGACGTCTATAAATAAGTTATAGACGTCTCTGCTTCAACTGATAAACTCTTACCCAGTTATTCAATTAGGCCCAAAACAGATATGTTTATTTGGCCTTTTCCAACATGCCCCAATTTTGAAAATATGGGAAAAAGTTTTTAATACATGTGTAGAAACGTAAATGCTTGGTCTTGATTGGTCTATTTGCTGTCGGTCATGTGTTAACTGAGATGCTTCTTGTCACTGTCTTGTTATTTTGGGGCGCACCATTAAATTTCCAGGGGGGAGGAGGAAGTTTTTTGGAAAAAAAATTCCCCCTCCACTGGCAGAAAAAAAAAAAAATCCCCCTGAACATGGAATAGGCAGAAAAACAGTAATTTCCAGGGGAAAAAATTGCTCCAGAATCGGGCGCAAAAAAACCCAACCCTGCTCCCCCTGGAAATCTAATGGTGTGACCCTTATCATAGGATCTATTATACCAATATTGACTTCTTTGAGGGGCATGGTTTGAATTTTTTTTCCTGAGGTGATCTCAAAACCATGATTGTAACCAGGAAGCTGAGGGCATATTCATGGTTTTGAGATCAACGTCGGGAAATAATTTTAACTGTACCCGAACAAAAAGCAGAAAATATTCGTTTTGTTTTCTGAATATATAGATTTTGGTCATCTGGTTGGTTAAAAGAACCATTTAAGCACTTTAATCGCCTGATGATAATTTATGATACATGTTTTTCCTTTTAATGCTGACCGTGCCGTATTGTACGTGCAAGATAACTAGCTTACGCACTTACGCAGCGCGTCTTTGGCCATGAATACTTATAGTAGCGCGCATGAAGCTCGAGTTACACAGCACAAAATACACTGAGCGGGCCTAGTGAAAAATATGCCCCGGGCATAGTAAATTTATAGGGCCTAGTTAAATCCAAGCCCTCACTTTTAATCAATCAGAGGACATGAATGTATATGTGAGGTATATAAAATTCCCTACATGATGGTGCATTTCCAGAGGAACTGACCCAAGATTGGACATTATAATTGTGCAGTGCAAATTTATGAAATGCAAAGTTATGAAAAATGGCAGCTATACAGGGTGTATCAAAAAGAAGTTTACAGTGATTAAAGTGCCTCCATTTCAAAAAGTATGATAAATTCTGTAAATTTGTTTTTAATTTTAAGTAAAATAGACTATTGTCTTTCCATAACAGAAAAAATGACAGATGTACAACAACAGGAACGAAAATTATGGTCAATTTTGTAAATAAATCAGTTGTGCAAAGATTGCCTGGTTCCACACTTGCAATTTTGACTGAATGTAACATTTTTAAGCTAAAACGACGATCAAATAAGACAAAACAAATAACTTATGACGTTTGGAGGGTAAATCCTGTCCATTTTTGCCTTGTAATTACAGTTTGAGTGTTGAATAAACTTTGGATATTTGACCATTGTCTGCCATTTTTTATCACACTTCTTTTACAAGGCTATTTCACTGTCCACACATTAAAGAAAACAACATTCCTAGACACTTAAATTCACCACTGTTGTGGCATCAGTAATGGTTTTCCAATTTCACTTGGTTTGATGTCCTAAGGTCTCTTCCATAAGGGCTAGTTTAAGCCAAAGGTACTAACGAATTGATCAACATGCAGGTAATGTTAAAGTTCTCTAGTCTTTGTAAAAGGGGAAAAAACATAAAAATACGTCATTATTTTATGACTTTGCGCAATTGGTTTTATTTACAATTTACAAAATTGACCATAATTTTCATTTCGGTTGTCGCACATCTGTAATTTTTTCTGTTATGGAAAGACAATGTTCTAATTTACTTACAATTAAAAACAAATTTACAGAATGTATCATACTTTTTGAAATGGAGGCATTTAAGTCACTGTAAACTTCTTTTTAATACACCCTGTAGTATCGCAGATACAACTTGTACTCACATGAAAATCTGTGAATTTGAAAAAGCTTTGAATTGCAGCCCGTAATTCGATTATTCAGCTATCAATATTGGATATGATAAATGTTAAAGCAGCAGTTTTGAAACAATGCAGAGGCCTACCTATTTACCGAACCTACTTTTTAGGAGCCTTATGAACAAAAAAACAATATTTTTTTGGTCTGAGCAAATTCATTTGAAATTCACTCACCTCTTGTATAAATCTTCCATGAGGGAAATGTAGGTATAGTTGTTAATGGATTTGCACATTTTCTTGTCAACTCATAGTATTGGGCTATTCCAGATGTATTCCTCACCCCCACCCCCTATGGAAGGCACTTCTGGAATTGGAAGTAAAAATGACAGCTGGAATTTATTTGCCAGCACAAAAATGTATGGAAGGCTTCTTGAAATGGGTTGCAAAATAGAATTTGAGCAAATTTACATATTTGACAGTTGGCCGGGATTCCCAATTTCATGAGTTGAAATAACGGGAATTTCAACAATTTGCTGTGCCTTCCATACCCTCCAACTGGAATTGAAAGCCAAAATATCAGCTTGGACATGCCTTCTGTAGGTGTGTGCGGAATACATCTGGAATAGCCCATTCATTTTGTATATTGTATATTATATATTTATAACTTCT
>JXSR01S050535.1:28577-41618 GCA_000969725.1 Ophiothrix spiculata
ATTGGCAATTGCCAGAATGGTCCAGATTGGCAAAAATCTCCTGTGTATATGAACATTCTTTCGCAACTCAATGGTTTGTTATGTAGTGAAGTACAAAAATTGTAGATATTAACAGGTTTTCAGTATTCTTTCAAAACGAAATCAGAAACATATACACATGCAGTATAGAATTGATAGAAATGAAATGAGAAAGAGTATCTTGACTTTTGTGATGGGGATATGACAATGTCCCAAGCAATATTATTCTCTTGATAAATAAGGTTCATATGCTACATAATCCTAAGATTGTATAGGATATTAGTACATATTAAATACACCTGATAAGAACTGCAACGTTTTTAACACACCTTAACAAACCAAAATCTCTTTTTGATTTCATTTGAAATGAGGAATTCACATATCATTCAGTTTGGAAAATCTTCGAAAGAGGTTAGATGATATTTACTTATTCTTTTTTCAGTGAAAGTCTTGTCACAATATTTTTACATAGAATGTTGTTTCAGTTGTGCCCATGCGACCAATTCAATACTTTCTCATGGGAAACTCTCGTCGAATAACTTAATAATCGGAATCTGAATGAAAAAAGTTTACTCGCTGGCGGCATTTTGATTTACGTAGTACTACATCCATTTTCTACGATGTTATTCTAGAAAAGCGAAGTAATTAAATGGGAATAAGGCTCTTTGCATTATTATGAAATAAGCCAAGCATGTGACGAAAATATTCTATATCACGTCACAATCATTAAGACTTCAATTCATTTATAACTTATTAATTTTCAAGCAAAAACATCGAATTGCCTAAAAACTGTCAAGAACACACACCACAAATAGATCGGCTATTCATTCCTATGCAAAACAGCCTCCAGATCATGGCGAATATCTTGGCTATAAAGCGACTGGTTGCTTCAACTCTTGGATTTAATTTGAGATTATGATCTAGTTGAGCTCACAAAGCGAAAAAATATATAGGTTTTACCTTGATAATGTTTTGCTAGGTCGCCTCGAACATAGCATATGCTCAAAATTTCATTTTATCTAACTCGCTATACAACATTACTCTAGACACTGAAAATCTGCTCTCAAATTTTACAAAAACAGCAAAATTATAGCAATCTTTAATCAGCCTGACATCATTTGAACCACAGAACATGATTCAAAAGAAATTTGATCAAAAAACCTAGTTCCCGCCATTTTTGAAGCCTCAACCAAACACATGCTACCGCATTGCTCTGTACGGGTCAAAAGTCTTTATTTAGTGATGTGTGTCCTTATAATACATGAAACGTTAGAAATTGCATCCAAGGGTGACCTATTCTGCTTTATCACAATTATTTACGAACATAAACGTGCGTATTGGTGCATATAATATATTAATTTTACTAAGCTTACATTTTGGGGCGACTTTATGAATGAATAAGGCACAGAGCTCAAAATGAATCCCTATACTCTATAAACCTTGAAGTATGCAACAAGCAATCAGACTCTGTTACAAGATACATATCATACCCCTTGTATTCTTCAACATTGTGGACTAGTGGCTTTGTATCGTGTAAGAGACTAGTAATGATTGATTAGGATTGATTAAGACCAATTCACTGCGTATTAATATTTTTGTACATGGATCGTTCATGATTTTGGTATTATATTTGACTAATTTTATTGATAACATATTGACAAACATTGAACATAAGTTCATTTGAATATTCAGCAATATTTAGAACATAGTAATGAAGTGAAAAATACGGACCAATTTACAACCCCGTATGGTTAAAGTGGTTTTTGTGCGTTAATCGGCTGCTTGTTGCATACTTCACGATTTACAGAGTATAGACATCCACCAGCTAAGCATAAGTATATAAAGATTGCAGTTACTAAGATCAATTTCTGCAAATCATTAAGATGTAATTGTATTCTCTAAAAGAAAAACCCGCCTGATATTTTATAAATGATATGTGGTCTTTGTACCACGCATGATGCCGATTTCTTATAATATTGAACGTTAACCTTGCGGTTCAACATAAATTTTGTATATAAAACAATATTATTGACTTCGCCTCGGTTTTTTACCCTGTACAAAAGATTTGAACAGATAACATTTCTCGGGGGTGGGGGATAAAATATTATCCGGCTATATTGCCTTGTTCAACCTAATGAAATGATCGTGCAGTTTGAGCGAACTCGACAAAAAAGGTAAAATATGACGGTGACATGCATTCTCTTACATGAGAACTGAATTTTGATATAGGTTTATCTTTAAAACTTTTGTAGCATTAACAAATCTATATTTTTACTTGCCAAATTGCTGGACTTCGATGAAAATTGTCCTTTATTACCAAAACTAGCCAGGGGAAGGTTGAAATAATATTAGGGGGCGGCTAATTATTATTTGTTTTTAATTAATTTTTTGAGCACAAATGGTCAGGGATAATTAAAGAATAAATTGTCATCACTAAAACAGAACACAACATTTTATTTAAGGCTGGGGTAGACCTTCAAATGGCATAAACCGTTTTCGTACTCTAACTTTCAAACTAATTGCATAAACTATATAAAAGTATTCATCCTGAACATGATGATGATATCAGTTTTTGACCAAAAAATGTCAATTTTGGATTTTTTGCCCCAAAATTTCTGGAAAGCCTAACTAAAATTTGCATTGGTGAAATTTTGAACTTTTTTGCTTTTTGGAATTTAGAAACAAATGTCTAGGAGCGGTTTTCTCAAATTTTTGATTTTTATCTTATTTTTTTGAAAAATTGCCAAAAATGATCAAAAAATGCAAAAAATCCCACCGCTGCCACCAAAATGGCAATCTTTGGTTTATAATATCATCATCGTGTTCAAGATAAAAATCCGGTTCTAAAATGTATACTTTTATATAGTTTATGCAATTAGTTTGAAAGTTAGAGTACAAAAACGGTTTATGCCATTTGAAGGTCTACCCCAGCCTTAATCTAAACTCTTACTATGCATGAGTATGCAAGATTTCATCAACTCGTAAATAACCTATTTTGCCTCGAAACCTAAGTCAAGAAACTGATTGACCCAAATAACTTTATGGTTTGTTATGTAATGTGAAACAAAATGAAATATATAGATGCTTTGATGTTTTCTTTAGTTCTCAGATAACAGATTGCGTAGTTAAATTCCCAAATGAATCTTACTAATTTGACACAAGATACTATAAATGTTTTCCAGTCAATCTATCAGTTCAAGTAAATAGATAAAGTTTCAGTTGTTCGGTATGCATAGCTTTTCAAATTTCATGATGAAGACGATGAAACCCGGCGATGAAATCTAAACCTTGTTTTCAACATAATATCAAATATATCACCTTCATTATCTTGTGTTCATGAAGCTTGTGATATTGAAAATACATAATGCATTCATGTGCCTGACACATCCCTTTGAGTTTCAGAATAAACAGTGAGTACCGATGACCCGAAATTCTCACAGAACAAGCAACGCTTGAAATTGTAACCAAGGATCTGCTTTAACATACGGTAATAAAATCTTTGCAGTTAATAACCTGATTAACATAATATTTTAATTTTCTTTCTTTAAAAAACGCAGCTCAGGTAAATGCCAATATCAATGTGCTTTTTCTGAATACATCACTTTTTGACTAGAGTTATTTTATATTGAACAAGGAAATTACTCATACACGGTTGCTCATATAGTTGTAATAAAAATATTGTAACCACTTTTTTACGTAAAGGTCAATTTATGATGAAAATATCTGGAAACTTATGTTGCTTTTGGTCAGATTTGATAGGTTATCTTGATAGGTGTGAAATGGAACTCCGAATGTGAACAATTTTCTCATGAACTGATAAGGGGGCAACAAAAAAATGGGTCAAAAACATGATTTTTAGGTCCAATTTGATTTGACCCCGCCTTGTTAAAGGTCACTTTTCTACTCAATTTGAGTGGTCATATGGAATGTGTATCTGTAGTATAGTGATAAGCAGGTGGTTGAATGTCTTTGTCATGCTTGACTGAGCCAAGAGAATGCTTGGAAGCAAAGCACAAAATGATCCTTAAACGCCCCTCAAAAAGTGGTAAAAATATTTTTACCACTTTTTTATGTAAAAGTCAATTTATGAGGAAATATCTAGAAACTTATGTTGCGTTTGGTCAGATTTGATAAATAATCTTCTTTGGTTATGAAATGGAACTCCGAATATGATCAATTTCCTCATGTACTGTAAGGAGGCAACAACACAAATAGGGCATAAACGTTAGGTCAAATTTGATTTGACCCGCCTTGGTTAAGGTCACTTCACTACTCAAGTTGAGTGGTCATATGGAATGTTTATCTGTAATAGAGTGATAAGCAGGTGATTGAATGTCTTGGTCACGCTTGCCTGCGCCAAGAGAATACTTGGAAGCAAAGCACAAAATGATCCTTCAACGCCCCTCAATTTACAAAAATAGGGTTATGGTGATTGTGTTGTTGCCCCCTTACCAGTACATGAGAAAATTGATCAAATTCGGAGTTCCATTTCACACCCAACAAATAACAATATTACCTATCAAACCTGACCAACAGCAACATTAGTTTCCAGATATTTTCCTCATAAATTGACCTTTACATACAAAATTGGTAAAAATGTTTCTATTCCAACTTTATGAGCAACCCTATACAATACACAAGCTACTACACAGTAAAAAATAATTACTCATATCGTGGTAAAAAGGGAACTCGCGTCTTCTTTGTAAACTTAACCTCTACTAAAATGGTAAACAATTGCCCTGTTTTTGGTAATAAACTACCATCGGCATGGTAAACCATGGTAAACATGGCAAGCCATGGTTAACTTTTACCACTGCCGATGGTAGTTTATTACCAAAAACAGGGCAATTGTTTACCATTTTAGTAGAGGTTAAGTTTACAAAGAAGACGCGAGTTCCCTTTTTACCACGATATGAGTAATTATTTTTTACTGTTTACTGTGTAGATGTAATGCGCCAACTCCGATGATATGCAAGTTGTTCAGCTTAATGGTATTATTATTCCTTTACCAAAAGACAAATTGTCAAATAACATTATCTTATCATCAATACGCATTGACAAGATTTGTCAACTAGAACTAACTATACTCGTAGCGTCTCTCGAGATGATTATGCTGTGTTGTTAGCTCAATTGAACTCACAACTTGACCCCAATATCTGATTTGTTGGGAAATAAAACGAGGGTATAGCTCAGGAATATTCTCATCTTCTTGGTCTATTTTGAGGTACTTGTGCAATCAGGTAAAGTGGATTTGACGTACTATTTATAATTTTGCACTCATTCTCTCTTATAATGCACGGATTAATGCTATAAATTGATCAATATTATTCCAGCCAAGAAACTGTGTGGCACACTATATTTTATAAACATATACTAATTATTGAAAACTACATGATGGATTCACTGTTTCCAAATACATATGCGGGTTTCTCATTTCTACGAAGAAATATAAAACAATATACTATACCATATCTATTGAATTAGTCTCCGTTTTTGACCATATTCTTTTACTGATTTAGCCTCTGCTTTTGACCCTATACATAATAGATTGAACGGATAAAATTTCTCGGAGAGCCAAAATATCCGGCTGCATTACCTGGTTCCATTTATCTACATGTATAATGCAATAATAGGAATTGGAGCGAACTAAGGAAGAGGATGCCGAGTTCTCGAGAGCCATCTTATACAAGTTGCCCAGGGAGTGAGGGACCATGGGAGCTACTGTCACATGAACATTCTGATACCCTTAAAATGTATACAAATATCAACATGACTTTTAAATGTGAAAAAAGGTAAATTTGACCGATAAATAACAGTGATATGTTTTCCATATCAATATTGAAGAATGTTGTCAATGAAAGAAAAAGAAAACATTTCAATCTAAACTATATAATTATATATCTTCCAAGAACATTTGAGTGTAAACAGGATATTGTTAACCCGTATAGCATTTATGTTACCTTAGAAACCTAGGTTAAGGATACTGGTTGAACTCGATTTGTTAACGTGAAGCACAAAGAAATGTATAGACTATTTAGAGGTTTTCTTGAGTGAGTACTCAGATAATTTGCTAAATGAATCTTACTAATTTGACACAAGTGACTTACTTTTAATGTTTTTCTCTCAAATTATTAATTCAACTAAGATGAAGTTGCAGTTGTTCGTTGTGCATTGTGTTTGTGTTGCTTGTAATGTAATCTTAAAAATATATTAGGCACTCGAGTTTTTGTATTTTGTAGGGAATGAAAGGAAAAAATATTTGACTGCATTGCCTACTTCAATTTATCTTTAGCTGCATGCAGCATGTGCAGTAATCATAGAACCAGAGCTAACTGCAGTTTACGTGACTACAAGGGTTCTAAGGGTTCTAAGCTGAAACCTGGTCCGACTGGGTGATTGTAAATTAGCAAAAGTCGTAGTCGTAGTCCATTTTGACCCCATTATACGAAAAGAGTTCGAACGGATATAATTTCTCGGAGGGCTGAAATAATATCCGGTACATTGACTATATACTTCCGGTTATATGTAATGAAATCATCTTGGAATCAGAGCGAAGTGCATTTTACTACGAGTAGGGAATCTAGTCTGTTTATTCACTGACATGGTTAACTTTATACATTGGATATGAGGGGGCAACAGATATCGGCTTTAATATGTAAAATAGCAGGTTATCTTAGATATTTGGGTGTAATTAGATTTTCAAACATGCAACATCACAAAACATTTACACACTTGATGCAAAATTAGCGGAAACAAAATTATGTCAAAATTTAATGATTACTGCGCTTGCATGCAATAGAATGTTATTAGATATATAAATGTCACGTCGGCCCCGGGTAAAGAAGCAACAATAGACACAAACAAAATAGAACAAAAAGTCCTATGGAGCCTTGACTATAATTTTAGAAGCACATAAACAATACTTATTTATTTTACATTATAGTATAGTTATTAGCACACAATTCTACCAAATTTCTTCCTTTTTTTTGAAAAGTCTATGGAGATTTTGTTGGTGGAGGAAACCCCTTAAAAGTAGAGTACTCTGCATCTTATAAATAAAAACAAGATAATGGATTCATAAATTTCGAATGTAATTAGAATTTATATTTACACACTCGGTACAAAATCAGCGGAAACATGAGTCAAGATGGAAATTAGAACATGGATATACAATGCCTTTTGCGCTTGCATGCAAATTCGAATGTTATTGGATATACAGTATATATATAGCTATACGCAGCGGTGGAAATACCCACATGATAGTCAACCCAGGGTTAGCCAACCCCGGGTTGACCAACCCTGGGTTGTCTTCCACTTAGTGCGTGGACTCTACACGTAGAACATACTACATTATACTACTATTAAATTATAACGTAGAACATATCACATCGAAGCAACACTTTAATATCACGCACAAAAAATGGAACAAATGAATCGGAAATATGTATGAAATGATGCAGTTTATAACATGTGTAAAGTAGAAAACAAAAATGATGAGATTATAATAATGAACTTTATGTTTAGTTTTAATCAACTGAATTCTGTAAAAAAATCCAAAAATTGGTAGTAAACATTAATAAAAGTGGATTTTTTTGCCATCAATAGACAACCTCAATGACATCCAACTTTGAACAGCAGCAGAAATAAGTGTTTCCAAGATAAAACTAGACATGAATTTGACGTGAAATTATCCGTGCTGCAATATGCCCTTGTACAAAAACATAAACATAAAAACCGGGATCATATCTGGCGGCAACGACGTCAATCACGTGTATTTTCGTGCAAAGTAAAACATAATATAACCAAAAAAGCTAAGTTTCCTCGATTCCAGTATAGTGGGAAATGCCTCCAACGGATTCTTTTTGACAATGCTTAAAATTACTTTTGTGGAATAAAGTTGGCTGTTGGAATTCTTATCTTGTTTCATGTGTACTGCAAGCAAGCCATGTTGTTGCATTGAACGTAGAACAAATATGATGCAGGTTTTTTTTAAGTATTCATATACAATTGTCCATTTGTCAATAATTCTGATTTCTGTCTGTGGTATAAGCCTTTTTCGCTTTCTAAACGCAGGATTATTTAAATATAAAGAGCAATTCAAATCCGTTTATTGTTTTAAGTGATATTTGAAATTAAATATTACATGAAATGGCTACATTCTTTTCAGTTCCTGTGATTCACTTGACAAATTAGGAAAATATATTGCTATTTGAACATTGAAACCGTCTTCACCGAATTCATTACTTTAATTAAGTCTCGCATTGCACAACACCTAGGAAAATGGTTAAATTAGTATCCTCAATTGAAGTTTGAAATCTGGAGCAAAATTCGATTACATCCTGTTTGTATATCTTTTCCAGTTGATTGCCAAAGACAGAAACGTCGAATTCTAGGTTACAAATACATGTTTTCACATCTTATCAGCAACATATTCTAGACAAACACTTTAGCTCAATTATGGCGTCGTCTTCTACGATAAAAAACATGTAACTTCTTACTTAATCTATTCCTTGTGCTTTTATTAACCGACTATTTCATGTCTTTGCTTGACCAATTTAAAACAATGATTGTCGTTGTGTTTTTTAATAAAGGTTTTAATTCAATGACGTATTGCTTACTTTTACTTGTAAGAAAATCACTCACAGAAATCTCAGGTTCAAAGAACTTTGAACTTGAGTCACATAGTAAAGATCAATCTTTTCAAGCTGAAATGTTACAAGCTTAGCACACAAAAAAATCCTATACCTTGCAACAGGTAGTATACTTTTCGGGGCGATATTCAAACATACTGTACAACTAAAATACCTCGAGAAGGTCATTGCAGTGAGCGTCTTTTTCTAGACGGATGCTTGCGCTTTACTAGTTTCTATTATTATTATTATTATTGCATTCCATTGCATATATGAGACCGTTCATCCTAAATCGGTCTTAAATGCAGCCTATTGTCATTTTCACTTTTTTAAATATTTGCAAAGAAAATGTTATAAGGATTAACAAGGAATGACATCTCAATGAACTTCACTCGATTTCCAGAAGTCAAGTATTTGGTCCGTTAAAGGTTGTCAGGGAGTAAAATGTATCCTTTTACATTGAGATAAATGCATTCAAAGATCAGTAAGCCCTATATTTTCTGTTGACTGTCCTCAAAGTATACATATATTTCATACTTCCGGTCATTTTCTTGAAATAAAACTTTGCTGGTGTTTTGAAGCAAGCACAAGGATTGTGAATCTGTTAAAAATCAATTTCGGCAAATTATGACCTTGACATGTATTTTCATCTGTAGGCACAAAATGGACTTTATGGCTCGTTTGAGATTGACAGGCACATATATACAATTGGTTGGTAGCTTCTCAGTCTTATTCCGATGTACTAAATTAGTTGCACGTTATTCCATTAAAACCAGTATTTGCCAAATTAAACGATCTGTCGATCTTATCCTCATCGATGTTCCTACTTCATTTCTCTTTTACGAAGAGAATCTTGAGTTTGCAAGTTGTTTAACAGTTCAGTCAATTCCTTATTGGCAGTGTTAAAGAGAACTTCGGCGGAAATATTCGTATAGGTAATTCCCTTCTTAAAGGAGCAATTCATGATTCTGATGTGACGACAACCTCCCCTATTTTCTAGCTCAATAAAAAAGAAGAGAACAGCATAAATGCTTCCTGAAAATTTCACTTGATTTGGACCATTCGTTTTCAAGTTACAAGGCTTTTCAGCATTTTAGAAAGTAACATAGGCTACTGTGTTATAATTACTGTCTGGGCCCCGACAGTAATTAGAAAATGATACATTTTCGCACTTTTCTCAAAAAGTTGTAATATATAAAATTGAAAAACCCCATAGATTTACATCTGTAAATGGTGTAGACGAATTTCCTTTATAGATAATGTCTACACATACACATTTAGGGCTCGCTGTTGAATTCAATTAGTCCTGAGAACCGAGTGTGAATCAAAGTAATCATATTAAGAAAGAGCGTGCTAAGAGATGTACATTTTCTTTAACGTTATTTTTTCTTTTCACAAATACGAAGAGAACCATTAAAACGTGGGATTTATGTTCCCGGCGGTCTATGGTTCAACCATCTCCTCTGAACATTGTCCAACAACAATTTGTATGAATTTAACCAAATTCAGAAATGATTGTTTGTCATATCAGAACCTCGGCGTCATTGGGACTGGTTTTAAATTTTCAAATTAATATTCCTTTAAGTATTTGCCCCTATATTTCTGTCATTGAAATTTCATAGATTCTATGATAAATAACTTTCTTTCATTCATTTCTGAGCAGGAATACATTCTCATGAAAGCAATCATGTCGAACTCAAGAAAGAACAAATTACTTGGTATGAAAAAAGATAAACAGAAGTTGATGAACGTATATTCACTGACACTTTTTTGTAGATCCAACAATGGAAAAAAAAAATAAAAGTGCTTTGATACGAATAGACAGCGTCATTGACATCCAATTTTGAATAATGTAGAAATAAGTGTAAGAAGATTCCAAATGAAACGCTAGACATGTATTTGATATGAGATTCTTTATGCTTTATATGTTCTACAATAAGGAAAAGGATATAAAACGAGATCATACCTTGCGGCAAAGGTGTCAATCAAATATCCAAACAATAGAGTGTGATGCGTTGAATAGGAAAACATAATTAAACAAGATTTATAGAGATGTAAGCTATGTTTCATCAATATGTGACCCGTCATATCGAAAGGTACCTTAAGGGTCCCGAAATGAAAATAGATTTTTTGATCTCATCTGAAAGATTATATTTTAAGCTTTAAAATGACACCTTGCTTTTGGTTATTGGATGTCCGATTGCAAAGTTACATCCAAATTGGTAAAAGGCATCGGGCTGATTCAGAAAACTATAGTTCTGAGAACATTAAGTTAAAAAGTTTCTGTACTGGTAAAACTTGAATGGACAAAGGATTTTTTATCTTGGTTTTAAAACATTTGTCTTATGTTTTGGATGTTGGAATTCTAATCTAATTAATATGATAGAATTCACTTCAAAGGCAACGTTTCTGGTGAAAATAGAAATTCAACCTTGGACATGATGTTTGACTATGCTCAGCCTCAATGGCCCGTATCTGGTAATTTACTATGCCGACCTTAAGGTACCTTTTGATATGACGGGTCACATATAAGAGTTGTAACAGGAATGAAAGATAAGGGCTCAGTCAGACATCACCGGGATAGATGCCAAAAGTACAAATAACGTGAATGTTGAAGTTAATCATCAGGCCCTTCTTAGGGGAGGTCACAAACGTTACTAAACGGTGCATGCGATTTTTATTTATTTTTATTAACTTGAACATGCATTTTATTTGCAATGGTTGCACAATATTAAGACCTATAAAATGATCCTATCTGAATCAAAATATTTTTTACACCAAATATTTTATTTTTATGAGGAAGCTTACCGAAAGTAAATACACTTCAACACGGTTGAGCGAAATCATACGAAAAGCACTTATTTGCAAAATTTGCCAACTTGTTTGAGCTACTGGGTTGAATAGCCCATATAAAAAACAAAATTCAAATCTGTTGCTTAATGTTGAAAGGTCAAGTTAAGTTAATGAGGTTAGATTGATAACCAAAATTATTAACATGTTCAAATTCAAGTAAGAATAACGTAACGTTTGTAACATATCGAAAAAGAATGGTCCATTATGTTTTCTTAACAAGAAAGTAAGAACTAGATGCAAGATGTGTCACAGTAGTGACACGTACCCTGCCGCTGTTTTTTATTGTTTTTGTTTGTAAAAATCAATATTTGCCCGTGTGACTCCACGTGACACTGGGTCAATTATTTGTGCACTACTTTTATTGAGACTTAATATATGCGTAAGTCATACGATCATACAAAGTAATCCTGACGAGTTGAAAACTTTTTTTTGTAAAAATGACGTTTTTACCCTGTGTGACCCCCATGTGACCTTGTGACCCCTATGGGTCACACGACATGTTGGGGTAGGATCAAAAATTATTTTGACCAAATTTGGTCAAGATCCAGCATTGTCTGTAGGACTTATGGTGATTTTGGTAAAAATCAATATTTGACACGTGTGACCCCATTTGACCCTGGCTCAACCCCATGAGCACAATTTTTATTCAAACTTAAGAGTTACGTTGAGTAAAGTTTATCCAACGTTGAGAAAGATTTTACTCAACAAAATGAGCTGTGACCGTTGAGTAACTTTTCACTTAACAAGAGTAAGACAATTTTAAGAGTGTGTACAATTGTCCATTTGTTAAATAATTTTGAATTCTGTCTGTGGTATAAGCCTTTTTGGCTTTCTAAACGCAGGATTATTTAAATCTAAAGAGCAATTCAAATCCGTTTATTGTTTTAAGTGATATTTGAAATTGAATATTATATACAAGGACTACATTTTTTTAGTTCATGTGATTCACTTGACAAATTAGCAAAATATATTGCTATTTGAACATTTAAACCGTCTTCACCGAATTCGTTACCTTTATTAAGTCTCGTATTACACAACAGCGAGATTGTTAAATCAGTATTCTCAATTGTAGTTAAAATCTGGAGCAAAATTTGATTACATCCTGTTTGTATATCTTTTCCAGTTGATTACCAAAGACAGAAACGTCGAATTCTAGGTTACAAATACATGTTTTCACATCTTATCAGCAACATATTCTAGACAAACACTTGAGCTCAATTATGGTGTCATCTTCTACGATAAAAACCATGTAACTTCTTACTTGATGAAAACAATGATTGTCGTTGTGTTTTTTAATAAAGGTTTTTATCAATGACGTATTGCTTACTTTTGCTTCTAAGAAAATCACTCACAGAAATCTCAGTTTCAAAGAACTTTGAACTTGAGTCACATAGTAAAGCATATTGCAGTTATTAGCAACATTTCGTATACAATGCACACACAACGTTCCTAATTGATGCATGACCCCGAGATATCTTCCCGTGTTTTGGGTATAGGATAATAACTTTGCAAGATCGCTGTATCAAAACTAACCGGCCGA
>JXSR01S050535.1:63346-80350 GCA_000969725.1 Ophiothrix spiculata
TTGAAATATGGAGCAAAATTCGATTACATCCTCTTTGTATATCTTTTCCAGTTGATTACCAAAGACACAAACGTCGAATTCTAGGTTACAAATACATGTTTTCATATCTTATTAGCAACATATTCTAGACAAACACTTGAGCTCAATTATGGCGTCGTCCTCTACGATAAAAACTATGTTACTTCTTACTTGATCTATTACTTGTGCTTTTATTAACCGACTATTTAATGTCTTTGCTTGACCAATAATTTAAAACAATGATTGTCGTTGTGTTTTCCATGTTGTGTTTTAAATGTTTAATAAAGGTTTTTATTCAATGACGTATTGCTTACTAAATGCAGCCTCTTGTCGTTTTTACTTTTTAAATTTTTGCAAAGAACATGTTATAAGGAATAAAATGACACCTCAATGAACTTGATTTCTAGAAATGAAGTTTCTGGTCCGCCAAAGATTGTCAGGGAGTAAAATGTTTAACTGAGATAAATCTGCTGATTGTCCTCAAAATCAGAGGAGGGTGGTCGTGGCAACTGTTACTGGTTGCCGGATGGTATATGGTATCGTAGCTGATCCCCGGCGGTTATGTCATGTCCTATGCCGCCTCTCCGGGCGTGAAGCCGTTGGGATTCGTGGAAAAGTACTACTTCCGGGATGATCACTAAAATTATTTTCGTAATCAGTAAAAAAATATGATAACATATATAAAAAGTGGGGTTCACGCGTGAACCCCAGCGGATTTGGAATGAAATAATTATGTTGATTACTATAAGAACACTTTTATATTTTTTTGAGGAAAGGTAAAAATATGATCTTTGGAATTTTTATCTTCAATACGTGAGTCACGTGACCCAATAGAAATACACGTAAATCGTACCTTAAATTTGCGTTTAAGAAATCCCTCGTCCCTAAATCTAGTGGATGCTATTTATCGTGTCCGCCACCGCCTGCCTCAAAATATACATTATTTCATACTTCCGGTGTAATGAAATACAGCGTCTGTGCTTTTTCCATGGTCCGTGTGACTGAAATGTCCTAGCCACTATTAAGTTGTGTAGAACGTACTTGTACATGTGCGATCAATAAAGCATCGATTGCGATTTATTCCGTGTAGTTCAATTAGACCCGGACGCCTGGTTTTGGGGGACACTTAGTCTCATTACACCGGTAATTTTCTTGCTGGTGTTTTGAAGTAAGCACAAGGATTGTGAATCTGTTAAAAATCAATTTCGGCAAATTATGACCTTGACATGTAATTTCATCTGTAGGCACAAAATGGAGTTTACGGCTCGTTTGAGATGGACAGGCACATATATATAATTGGTAGCTTCTCTGTCTTATTCCGACGTACTAAATTATTTGCACGTTATTCCATTAAAACCAGTAATTGCCAGATTAAACGATCTGTCAATCTTATCCTTATCGATGTTCCAACTTCATTTCTCTTTTACGAAGAGAATCTTGAGTTTGCAAGTTCTTTAACAGTTCAGTCAATTCCTTATGGTCTGTGTTAAAGAGAACTTCGGCGGAAATATTCGTATAGGTAATTCCCTTCTTAAAGGAGCAATTCATGATTCTGATGTGACGACAAGCTCCCCTATTTTCTAGCTCAATAAAAAAGAAGAGAACAGCATAAATGCTTCCTGAAAACTTGATTTCGACCATTCGTTTTTAAGTTACAAGGCTTTTCAGCATTTTAGAAAACCACAGAGGCTACTGTGTTATAATTACTGTCTGGGCCCCGACAGTAATTAGAAAATGATATATTTTCGCACTTTTCTCAAAAATGTAAGCACATTTGAAAGAATGGTTTGGGGTTGTACATACACCAGTCGAAGATTTTTTCTAGCTAAAAAAATTATATTTGATAGAGGTGGCCTTGAGGACGAAAAGTGGATCATGAATTGCCCCTTTAAGTGACTTGTATTAAATTTAAGTAAAGCTTAAATCTTAAACAAAGCAAATTGGGTAAGATAGCATTCTATGAAACTAAAGCTAGTTATATGTTTATTGTTGCTTTAAGTTCGGATCACATTCCTCAAATAATATTAAAATATTGCATGTTCTGAAGCAAGTATAAAGATTGTGAGTCTGCAAGAAATTGATTGGCAGAATCACAACCTTTGCATGTTTTTCGCCTATAGAATGCAAAACAAAGGTTGGATTGAGATGAAGGAACACAAATGGTTATATTTATAAAAATGGTTGTTTTGTCATGATTAGACGACATTAATGACATCCAATTGTGAACAGCCGCAGAAATAAGTGTCAGTAGGTAACATTAGACATGAATTTGATATGCGATTCTTTATGCTTACACCATGTACACTATGTTCTAAAACAGAGAAAAGATCATATCTTGCGGCAAATGTGTCAATCAAATATCGAAAGAATAGAGTGTGATGTACTGAATAGGAAAACACAATTAAACAAGATTCATGGAGATTTCAAAGCTAAGTTTCATCATTATAGGAGTTGTAACAGGAATGAAAGAAAAATGTTGTTTGTTGTAATTTTTGAAAGTTGGATCTATAGTTCGGAATTTTTTAGTTATTACACATCATATCAGAAAAAAAGACAATCAGTACAAACAAGCTGAGTGATTCTAATTCTAAAATGATGAGTTTTGTGAACAAACGATATTAAAATAAGAAAGGTAACACAACAAAAAGCCAACACAATTTTTGAAAGTTTTTTGGTTGACCGGAAAAGGGAATCGGATCACAATATTATATTTTGCTTCAATTACGTTCCTAGGATGATGGTAACATGTTGAAGCTTGATCATTATGTTTCCTTAACAAGAAAATAATAATATATATGTTTCAACCAGTTTCAACGTTGGTTTGAATCTGGAGTAATTATGTTGATTTGTAAATATCATAATGGAACTTGGTAAACACCGGATACAAAATTCGGTCACTTCACAGAAAAGTCGTAATATATAAAATGAGAAACCCCATAGATTTACATCTGTAAATCAATGGTGTAGACGAATTTCTTTTATAGATAATGTCTACACATACACATTTAGGGCTCACTGTTGAATTCAATTAGTCCTGAGTGTAAATCAAAGTAATCATATTAAGAAAGAGCGTGCTAAGAGATGTAGATTTTCTTTAACGTTATTTTTCTTTTCACAAATATGAAGAGAACCATTAAAACGTGGGATTTAAGTTCCCGGCGGTCTACTTATTTTCATTCATTACCAAAGTATTTATATTGGTTCAGTCATCTCCTCTGAACATATAAGTTATTGAGTTTGATATTGATGCAAAATTTTCCCAAAAAACAATTTGTATTAATTTAACCAAATTCAGAAATGATTGTTTGTCATATCAGAACCTCGGCGTCATGGGGACTGGTTTTAAATTTTCAAATGAATATTCCTTTAAGTAGTTTCCCCTATATTTCTGTCATTGAAATTTCATAGATTCTATGATAAATAACTTTCTTTCATTCATTTCTGAGCAGGAATGCATTCTCATGAAAGCAATCATGTCGAACTCAAGAAAGATCAAATTACTCTTGTACTTGGTATATAAAAAGATAAACAGAAGTGGATGAACGTATATTCACTGACACTTTTTTGTAGATTCAACAATAGGGAAAAAATAAGTGCTTTGATACGAATAGACAGCGTCATTGACATCCAATTTTGAATAATGTAGAAATAAGTGTCAGAAGATTCCAAATGTAAAGCTAGACATGTATTTGATATGAGATTCTTTATGCTTTATATGTTCTACAATAGGGAAAAGGATATAAAACAAGATCATACCTTGCGGCAAAAGTGTCAATCAAATATCCAAACAATAGAGCGTGATGCGTTGAATAGGAAAACATAATTAAACAAGATTTATAGAGATGAAAGCTATGTTTCATCAATATGTGACCCGTCATATCGAAAGGTACCTTAAGGGTCCCGAAATGAAAATAGATTTTTTGATCTCATCTGAAAGATTATATTTTTAAGCTTTAAAATGACACATTGTTTTTGGTTATTGGATGTCCGATTGCAAAGTTACATCCAAATTGGTAAAAGGCATCGAGCTGATTCAGAAAACTATAATAGTTCTGAGAAAATTAAGTTTAAAAGTTTCTGTACTGGTAAAACTTGAATGGACAAAGAATTTTTATCTTGGTTTTAAAACATTTGTCTTATTTTTTGGATGTTAGAACCTGGTTAATATGATAGAATATACTACAAAGATAACGTTTCTGATGAAATTAGAAATTCGACCTTGGACGTTATTTTTGACTATGCTCAGCCTCAATGGCCCGTATCTGGTAATTTACTATGCCGACCTTAAAGTGCCGAGTTGGCCACAGACTCCAGGGAGATATATGTTGAGGCAGTAACCAATTATACAAATTGGAAGGAATTTACTGTTGACATTTTTACAAGGATCAGGAACTCAGGAACTCATAGACACTTTTACAGACAAACAGAAATAGAGAATAAAGGTTACAGGGTCAAATCTTTATGGCCACTTTGGGCTTTGTAAGTTAACAAGTACTTATTTAGTTTCCATATGTTGAGGCAATGCCAGCAAATTGGCCTGGTCAACTAGCACGGGTCTTTAAGGTACCTTTTGATATGACGGGTCACATACCCTGTTACCTCGATCATAAGAACATGTTACCTTGATCATAAGAACCCATTCAAATCCAGACATGGCAAACAGTTACTGTTTTGGAAACACAAACTATGAAAGTACTTGCTGATCTGGTGAATAATATATAACAAATAAACAGGAGGACCTTTGTAATATTTCACCACATCAGGATTTGAACTGGAGCTGAGGGGGTTCTTATGATCAAGATTATAGGGTATATGAGTTGTAACAGGAATGAAAGATAAGGGTTCAGTCAGAGTGTCAGACATCACCGGGATAGATGCCAAAAGTACAAATAACGTGCATGATGAAGTTAATCATCAGGCCCTTCTTAGGGGAGGTCACAAACGTCACAAAACATTGCGTTCGATTTTTATTAACTTATTGAACATGCATTTTATTTGCAATGGTTGCACATAATTACGAACGTACGAGAGAATGATCTTATCTGAACCAAAATATTCTTTATACCAAATATTTATCATTATTAGGATGAAAGCCATTAAATGTTTGACATTACATAGAAAAAAGTTTGGTGCATTGATACCAAGCATTCGGTGTTTTTTTTTATAGAAAAATGCAATAGAATTGTAAAAAGATAATAAGATATCGAAGACTTGTTGTTGTTGCACCAAATATTTAGTATCTCACGAGACCTAATAAACTTCCTTCACGTTTTTTCTGAAGCCTTTGAAACGTGGGATGCAAGTTTTCGGCATGAGTCTATTTATTTTGATTCAATACGAAGCTAGATATTTGTCTTGGTGAAGAAATCTGCTATGAATATTTTAGTTATTGAGTTTGATATTAATACAGAATGTTCCAGACAATAACTAACAAACCTCAGAAAATTGCTTGCTTATTCAGCAGAATATTGCCGTCCATAGGGACCGAGTTTATATACATGTATTTCCAAATAAATATTCTGTTTGGTAGTTGGTAATAATTTCCATCATTACAATTGTATAGATACAATGATTAATAATTTCCTGTTCATTGTATATTTTACTTTGTAGATATCTTATCATTCCTGAGCAGGAATTGCATTCTTAAAAAAACATGAAAGTTAACCATATCAAACTCAAGAAAGATCAAATTACTTAATAGGAAAAAAGTATAGATGAAGTACACGAATATATATGTGACCCGTCATATCGAAAGGTACCTTAAGGTCGGATAGTAAATTACGAGATACGGGCCAATGAAGCTGAGCATAGTCAAAAATCACGTCCAAGGTCGAATTTCTAATTTCATCAGAAACGTTATCTTTGAAGTATATTCTATCATATTAACCAGGTTCCAACATCCAAAAATAAGACAAATGTTTTAAAAACCGAGATAAAAAATCCTTTCTCCATTCAAGTTTTACCAGTGCAGAAACTTTCAACTCAATTTTCTCAGAACTATTATAGTTTTCTGAATCAGCCCGATGCCTTTTACTAATTTGGGTGTAACTTTGCAATAGAACATCCAATAACCAAAAGCAAGGTGTCATTTTAAATCTTTCAGATGAGACCAAAAATTTAATTTTCATTTTGGGACCCTTAAGGTACCTTTCGATATGATGGGTCACATATTTAGTTTTAATATTTCCTTACATTTTCAAAATTTCTGTAAAGATTTAATTATAAGATTTATATAATTGTTTTGCCATGAATAGACATCCGATTTTGAACAGCCGCAGAAATAGATGTCAGCAGGTTTCCAATGTAAGGCATGAATTTGTTATGAAATTCTATGTGTGTTTGCAATAGACCTGGTACAAAAAACATATGTATAAAATAAGATATATCTGGCGGCAAAGGTGTCAATCAAATATCGAAAAGAAAACAGAAACCTGTATGTTCGTACAAAGTGAAACTCAATTAAACCAGATTTGAAGCTACCTTTCCTCAATTCCGAAATTACATTAATTGTATTGTTTAAAATTGGTAGTTCTATAAAAAAAAAAAAAAACCAAATGTTAAATGGTAAGAATATGTTCAAATTAAGAGATACAGTTGTCACAAGGTAAAAGGATGTACCTAAAGTTAACCAGTTTTACCATACCAGGGCCGAAATATTCTACAATTTATTTGACATTGGAGGTCTCATTTAAAATCACAATTGCGGGTTGCATATTTTTGAACCATATTACTCAATTCGACTAGACTTTTTGTCGACTTAAAATTTATATTTGATAAACAAATAATTCAATCCACATATAGATTCAGTGAATGTCTGTTCGCATCAAAGCTACAGGTATTTTATATTTCATTTGTTCAACTGTGAATATCTGATCACCAATTAACCGACTCTCTTGAATACAAGTCAGTTGCTTTTTCAATTCCGATAATTCACCGACCTAATGAAAAGAACACGAGCACACAATACCAAGAGCGAATAGATTCATTAGAGTTCAGGTTATTACAAAACAGGTTTTTAGCTTATTTAGGCATCCTTTTATATATTTAAAAAACATTTAAAGCAATTAACACCAGTCTTTCTCGTTGAATATTTAACAAGTCGTCATCGAATACTAGGTTGTACTACATTGAAACAATTACATAAACCACAAGTCTTGCAAACACTCGAGAAAATTAGCATATCAAATTGTTATTTGAGAATGAAAACCTCTTTCGAATAGGTATATCTAGCACCTAAAATTTCACAATAAATGAATCCGTATTTAAACTTGATTTTGAGGCAAATTACTACTTTGCAAAACGAGTAGTAGATACAAAAACATCAGTGCTAGGTTATGTGATTTTGTTTTGTTTCTCTATGATTTGAAGAAGCGTTTTTCGAACAAATGCTCACAAATAATTGATTTTGGCGTCATCATTTATGTTAAATATTTTTATAAAAATTATTTTTTAGATTGATGTTGCCTGTTACTTGTATTACACTCTTTCTTGGATGTTTTGCATTTCATAACAAAGATATCATATCTCAAATCAAAGCAAATTATTTATTATTAGATTTAGTAGATGACCTGTTATTTTCACCATTAAGATGTGACGTAAGCTGAGGTAGGGGCGGGAGTGCCCACCACACCACGAAAAATATCTGTCCTTCTTCCAAAGTGAAATTAAAAAGCATAAAGTTTCAAATCATATCACTATTACTGAGAGAAATATGTAGGCAAAAAGGTCTGAAAGTTTGTGACAAAAATTGTCATTGAGTGGAAAACTTCAAACAAACGAATGCTTTCAAATGGCCGTTCAAACTATTCAAGTATTCGAGCTGCTGTATCTATAAACCTGCAGAATTTCTCATTTAAAATTGAAATACAAGCAATAAACATGCAAACGCACATACAGCTTAAATTTTTTGAAACTGGCTAAGAGAAGGATATTCCTAATACATTACCGATCACGATAAGACGGCTGGACTGAGAGCAAAAGATTGATTTTCCTTACTTTGATAGAATTCGTCTTCGTGAAATCACCTTGGGATAGAGTTTCAAAAAAGTCCAGGTGATTTTAACGCAGATTTACCATAGGAAAATCTACCACGACTGTAACATGTTCAATAAACAAAACTACTCTAAAATTAAGATTAATAAATTGAATTTATTCGGTTTTGGGGTTGTTGTTGCAAAAGGAAGACTGAAGTATTTCTCAGGAAAGACTACGGAAGCGAGTATGTTCTGAAAACCAAAAGCACGTGCGGCACCGAAAAATTTGCAAAATTCGTTGGTGCAATCTTAAATATCTATAATAATTGTTTTGAACATTTGACAACCAAAGTTGAAATTTGAAACTTTTTTCAATGCGTTGATTCACAAAATTATCAAAAAATCAGGTTACGATGATCTACTCAGAGTATTCATAAATATACATGTATGAATATAATCGGGTTATAGTATTATTTCCGGATTTATCCATACTAAAGTCTATCTAAGAGATAAATTTCTATAAAACATTAAATGCATAAATTGGAATGTAAAGCAATAGTTTTGCGAGTGACAGCTGCTAGAGAGTGCTACAATGTGACTTAAGTAGTGGAAAAACAGATCGATAAACATCACTTATCTCGGCTACCAAGCAATCAAAGCGAAGGGTAAAGATCAGAGGAGGTATTCACAATATCCCACGATGCAATGCAACATTGTACAATGTACATGCAAATCCAATTCAACTCCTATACTTTTGAACAGGTTTCTGACGTTTTTGAAGCGTCAGCACGTGGGTAAACACTGGGCTGTTTTGAAAAGAAACACATCGCTGGAAAGATATGAATGAGTACTATTCAATGGAATTGTCAAATTCCTAACAGCCCCTTTTCCAGAAAACCATTATTGCTTATTATATCTAAGTTTATCAGAATAATGCATTGTGGGATATTCTGAAAACCTCCTCTGGGTAAAGATGGTGAATGCAGATTGAATTGGGTCGTTGTTCTCAATGGCTTGTTAATCTTGTCTTGTTGTTTGCAAGTAAGACACAACGTTGTAAAATTTGAAAAAAATACTTGTCTACTTTATCATTGAACTTTATTGAATGAACTTTAGACACTTCAAACTGTTGCATAATGGTCTCGAGAAGCTGGGCATTCGTTTTGGTGATTCCCTTCGCAAGTGTACTGGGCCATGTGGAAGAACAGAGGGATACTCAAATTTCCCTCTGAACCCAGTATAAAGAAGAAACAAGCAAACAAACAAACAAGTGACATGTTTTGAGTATAAATATATTTTTCTTATCAACTCCAAACTGCAATGAGATTTTATAAGACCGATAAGACAAAGTATTATTTTTTTAGTTTCAATATTGTACTGAAAATATTTATATAACTCTATTCTTTAATTTGAAAATTGAAAACAACACGCAAAAGAACTGGAGTAAGTTTTCCATGATTAGACAAAGTCAATAACATCCAATTGAGCACAAAGAGAATTGCATATGCGTCAACGCTAGATAGATGAAAACTCGATATCATGTTCTCTCTGCTTCGCAGTACAAGAAAATGTTATAAGACATGATCATGTCTGGCGGCAAAGGTGTCAATAAAATATCGACAAGAAAACAGTAATATGTATTTTCATGCATAGTAAAGCACAATTAAACTAGATTTGAAGCTAACGAGTTCTAAAGCTTGGTAGAAAAGGCGCGTAAGGATGCTACCCGTGTTTTCTTTAACAATACTTAAGGTGGCTTTTCCCCTCATAAATAGAACAATGTAGAATGTGCTATTGGAGTTGACATTCTGTTTACTGTTTTATATGAATTATAGTAAGCATTGGGTATTACAAGTATTTTTTGTTCAACAAAAGGCGTGTAATATTTGGAGCCCTCATATTCAACGATGATCAAGAATTCTGGTGTTATTTTTCGCAAATATTACTTTTTTTCTATCTCTTAGCTTGAAACATTGTACTTGAGACTGCTTTATAATAGTATTGACAAAGAAGGTAAATTCAATTCACGTCTTGACAAAATTAAGACACAGTATCGCCTGTAAAATGGGTCGTACACCAGTATGGATGTATCAAACATAGTTCTTTATTCTTGACTACAAGTGCCGGAATTTGATACCCTATTTTTGATAAACGATCTGAGAATTATTGAAATTCTAAACAATTGAAAGACTCTAAGTCATTTTTAAAAGTTGTAAATGTCATTATTGCACTGTTCAAACCAGTAACGTAAGACAAAAGATCACCAATGGTGAGGATATGGAGTTGAGACAGGGCAGTGGTCCATATATTGTACGAGTCATTTTTACAGGTGATGCGATTCTCTTTGGATTACCTTTAATTAGATAAGATCTTTTTATTGATCAGTAATTCATTAAGACGCTTTAATGTTTCTCCTAATAGTCAATCAGATGTAGCATACTGTTTAGAATCATAACCACAATCAAAAATAAATGCTTATAGTATTAACTAATTTGACTAGATTTCTGGACATTTTGTTCAAAATACATATAAACCACTCATACAGATGCATTGAAAGTTTGGTGCTTGCAGTCAATTCTTAAGTAATGTTCTCTTAAAACTGTGAATACTTCGAATCACCCTCTAGAATACAGGTCAGTTGCCTTTTCCAATTCCGTAATTTAAGAAAAGGAAACACGAGCACAAGATAGCAAGAGTGAATTATTTATTAGAGTTCACTTAATATTGAAACAGTTATTTAGCTTATTCAGACGTCATTTTATGGAGATTCTTATCTACAGCAATTAACAGCCGTCTTATCGCTGAATATTAAAGTGGTAGAACATGTACTATACATTCAAACGATGCATAAACTATGTGTTGTTTTATTCACTCGAGATTCATTAGGCAATTTAGCAAATGAAATGTGACCGTCCAGCCCAAACCAGCAGTAAATGCCAGCTTTTTTTATTTTCACTTTTTTAATTATTTGCAAAGACCATGCTTTAATGATTAAAATGACACCTTAATGAACTTCACACGATTTCCAGAAGTCAAGTTATGGTCCGTCAAAGTTTGTTAGTGAGTAAAACGTATAACTGAGATAAACGCGTTCCAAAGTTTAGTAGGCCCTACATTTTCTGTTGATTGTCTTAAGGATATACCAATTTATTTCACATTTCCTATCATTTTCTTGAAATGAAACTTTGCTGGTATTTTGTAGTTAGGATTATGAATCTGTCATAAAATCGATTTCGGCAAATTATGACCTTGACATGTGTTTTCACTTGTAGCGCAAAATGAAGTTTCTGGCATTTACTGCTCATACGGGCTGAAAGGTCACAAATTGTTATCCTAGAATTTAAACCTTGTTGTTGTCATCTAGTCATTACTCAAACGCCTCATATTGCATAACATTTAAATACGTCTGTACTGTATTATCAATTTTGGTTTAGTTTTGAGGCAAATGAATGATTTGTAAATTTGCAGATGGCCGGGTGTTGCTTAAATATGTAGCACCGGTGGTCTACTTATTTTGATTCAATACCAAAGTATTTATATTGGTTCAGTCATCTCCTCTGAACATATAAGTTATTGAGTTTGATATTGATGCAAAATTTTCCAACAACAATTTGTATGAATTTATTAAACCAAATTCAGAAATGATTGTTTGTCATATCAGAACCTCGGCGTCATGGGGACTGGTTTTAAATTTTCAAATGAATATTCCTTTAAGTAGTTACCCCTATATTTCTGTCATTGAATTTCATAGATTCTATGATAAATAACTTTCCTTCATTCATTTCTGAGCAGGAATGCATTCTCATGAAAGCAATCATGTCAAACCCAAGAAAGATCAAATTACTTGGTATGAAAAAAGATAAACAGAAGTTGATGAACGTATATTCACTGACACTTTTTTGTAGATCCAACAATGGAAAAAAGTGCTTTGATATGAATAGACAGCGTCAATAACATCCAATTTTGAACACTGTAGAAATAAGTGTCAGAAGATTCCAAATGCAACGCTAGACATGTATTTGATATGAGATTCTTTATGCTTTAAAAATATTCAACGAGAAAGAGTGGTGTTAATTGCTTTAAATTGATTTTTAATATAAAAGGATGCCCATATAAGCTAAAAGACTGATTGTAATAACTTGAACTTTAATGAATCTATTCACTCTTGGTATTGTGTGCTCGTGTTCTTTTCATTAAGGTACTTCGTTCGTGAATTATAGGAATTGGAAAAGCAACTGACTTGTATTCAAGAAAGTCAGATAATTGGTTATAAAATATTCACAGTTGAACAAATACAATAATGGTAATGTAAGATACCTGCAGCTTTGATGCGAACAATCATTTTACTGAATCTATATGTGGATAGAATTGTTTGTTTATAAGATATCAATTTGAAGACGACAAAAAAGTCTAGTCGAATTAGGTAATATGGTTCAAACATATATGGTTCAATCATTTCGGCCCTGATATGGTAAAACTGTCTAACTTTAGATACAACCTTTTACCTTGTGACAGTTGTATCTCTTAATTTGAACATATTCTTACCATTTAACATTTGGCTTTCCTTTTATAGAACTACCCATTTTAAACAATACATTGTCCTTCAATAATAAGAGTATGTTATGATCAAGAGATATAACAGTCACAAGGTAAAAGGATATATATGAAGTTAGTCAGTTTTACAGTACTGGAGACCGATTTGTTTAACACTATAATACACATGGTACAATAAAGAAGAAAACATGTCAATAGCCAATTTTACTTAAATGTAAAAATCACATTCAGGTCTGTCAAGGGGAACGACATGAAACAGGTAGTATCTTAGAATGTTTGCTACTACTCTTTGTAATTTCGGAATTGAGGAAAGGTAGCTTCAAATCTGGTTTAATTGAGTTTCATTTTGTATGAACATACACGTTTCTGTTTTCTTTTCGAATTTTGATTGACACCTTTGCCGCCAGATATATCCTGTTTTATACATCATTTTCTTGTACCAGGTTCTATTCAGACGACGGTGGCCGCGTAATAAATTGCCTGTTTACCGGACTGTTTACTCAGATTTAATGCGTGTTCATCCGTGGTATCGGCCGTATATTTCAATGCGTAAATAAAAAGAAAAGTAGTTCTTTAAAATAATTAGAATATCTTTTTAGTTTTCTGGGGTTGAAGTCTCAACCACAACGGTTTTGAACGTGTTGATACACTATATAAGGGCATAAAATGAAATTTTGAGCGTTAGTTAAAATTCAAGTTTTTTGAATGGGAGTTTCAAAATCTGCTGACGTCACGTCCTACCCCGCCCCCCCCCTGGTTCTATTGCAAACATAAAGAATCTCATAACAAATTCATGCATTGGAAACCTGCTGACATTTATTTCTGTGGCTGTTCAAAATCGGATGTCTATTCATGGCAAAAACAATCTACAATTATTATATTTTCATAATTAAATCTTTACAGAAATTTTGAAAGTGAAATTATATCCTTTTTTCCTACTAAGTAATTTGATCTTTCTTGAGTTCGATATAGTTAACTGTTTTTAAAAAATGCATTTCCTGCTCAGGAATGATAAGATACCTACAAAGTAAAATACACAATGAACAGGAAATTATTTATCATTGTATCAATACAATTGTAATAATAGAAATACAGTGGCGTGCCTAGAATTATTTGAGGGGGGCACAATCATCAGTTTCCCCCGAATGACCGGAGGCAAAATTGTGTAACTTTGAAAATGCGCGCGTAGCTCGAAAATTTTTGTAAATTCAGCAATTAATTGGCTAATTTCGACTGAATATTGGTAATACATGAAAGCTCGCGCGAAGCGCGCAAAATTTTTCGCTTTTTCAAACTAAGGGAAATTTAAGTTTTTCAATGATTTTCAAAACATTTAAAACTATTTTTCTTTTCTTTTCTTTTGATTTTTTTCTCTATTCCCCTTTCTTTTCTATCTTTTTTGTGTTAAAATCCCCGAATGGGGCCTTTTCCCCCGACTGACTCACCAAACTCGGGGGGCACGTGCCCCCCCCCCCCCCCTTTGGGCCCCCCGCGGGTAGAAATAGACAACTACCAAACAAAATATCTATTTGGAAATATATAAACCCGGTCCCTATAGACACCAAGGTTCTGCTGAATAAGCAAGCAATTTTCTGAGGTTTGTTAGTTATTGTATGGAACATTCTGTATTAATATCAAACTCAATAACTAAAATATTCGTAGCAGATTTCTTCACTAATACAAATACCTAGCTTCGTATTGAATCAAAATAAATAAACTGACGAGAACTTGCATCCCACGTTTCAAAGGCTATTATCCTATCTGAACCATATTTTGGTACATGGTTCAGATAGGATAATTCTCTCGTTCTTAATTAATATTGTGCTACAATTGCAAATAAAATGCATGTTCAATATTAGTTACTAAAAATCGCATGCAACGTTTTGTGACGTTTGTGACCACCCCTAAGAATTGACCTGATGATTAAACCTCAGCTTGTACGTGCTTCGTGCTTTTAGGATCTATACGGTGATGTCTGACTGAGTCCTTATCTTTCATTCCTCTTACAACTCATACAGTATATTTATGAAGCATAGCTTTCATCTCCATAAATCTTGTTTAATTATGTTTTCCCATTCAACGCATCACACTCTATTATTTGATATTTGATTGACACCGTTGCCGCAAGTTATGATCTTGTTTTATATCCTTTTCCCTGTTCTAGAACATATAAAGCATAAAGAATCTCATATCATATCAAATACATGTCTAGCGTTACATTTGGAATCTTCTGACACTTATTTCTACAGTGTTCAAAATTGGATGTCATTGACGCTGTCTATTCGTATCAAAGCACTTTTTTCCATTGTTGGATCTACAAAAAAAGTGTCAGTGAATATACGTTCATTCACTTCGGTTTATCTGTTTTCATACCAAGTAATTTGTTCTTTCTTGAGTTCGACATGATTGATTTCATGAGAATGCATTCAGAAATGAATGAAAGAAAGTTATTTATCATAGAATCTATGAAATTTCAGCGACAGAAACATAGGGGCAACTATTTAAAGGAATATTCATTTGAAAATTTAAAACCAGTCCCCATGACGCCGAGGCTCTGATATGACAAACAATCATTTCTAATTTTTGGTTAAATTCATACAAATTGTTGTTGGAAAATTTTACATCAATATCAAACTCAATAACTTATATGTTCAGAGGAGATGACTGAACCAACATAAATACTTTGGTATTGAATCAAAATAGATAGACTGTCGGGAACTTAAAACCCACGTTTTAATGGTTCTCTTCGTATTTGTTAATAATGAAATAATGTTAAAGAAAATGTACATCTCTAATAGCACGCTCTTTCTTAATATGATTACTTCGATTTACACTCGGTTCTCAGAACTAATTGAATTCACCAGCGAGCCCTGAATGTGTATGAGTAGACATTATATATATTGAAGCCTATTTAATAGATAAATGTATTAAGTATAAAAAAATCAAACACATCAAATTCATGGATTGAAATTTGTCTTGCGAGTGACAGCTGCGAGACTGCTACAATGTGACTTAAGTAGTGGAAAAACAGATCGATAAACATCACTTATCTCGGCTACCAAGCAATCAAAGCGAAGGGTAAAGATGGTGAATGCAGATTGAATTGAGTCGTTGTTCTCAGTGGCTTGTTAATCTTGTCTTGTTGTTTGCAAGTAAGACACAACGTTGTAAAATTTGAAAAAAAAAACCAAACTACTATATCATTGAACTTTATTGAATGAACTTTAGACACTTCAAACTGTTGCATAATGGACTCGAGAAAAAATGAGAATTTCGTCGTGTTTTGAGGCTGGGCATTTGTTTTGGTGATTCCATTGGCAAGTAACATGTTTTGAGTATATGTGTTATACTTTTTCTAATCAATTCCAAAATGCAATTAGCTTCTATAAGACCGATAAGACAAAGTATAATTTTTTTTTAGTTTCAATATTGTACTGAAAATATTTATATAACTCTATTATTTAATTTGAAAATTGAAGCTAACACGTAATAGAACTGGAGTAAGTTTTCCATGATTAGACTTCAAAGTCAATAACATCCAATTGAACAGTACAGAAAGAGAATTGCATTTGCGTCAACGCTATGTAAATTCGATATCATGTTCTCACTGATTCGTAGTACAAGAAAAGTATATAAAACATGATCATGTCTGGCGGCAAAGGTGTCAATAGAATATCGACAAGAAAACAGTAATATGTATTTTCATGCATAGTAAAGCACAATTAAACTAGATTTGAAGCTAACGAGTTCTAAAGCTTGGTAGAAAAGGCGCGTAAGGATGCTACCCGTGTTTTCTTTAACAATACTTAAGGTGGCTTTTCCCCTCATAAATAGAACAATGTAGAATGTGCTATTGGAGTTGACATTCTGTTTACTGTTTTATATGAATTATAGTAAGCATTGGGTATTACAAGTATTTTTTGTTCAACAAAAGGCGTGTAATATTTGGAGCCCTCATATTCAACGATGATCAAGAATTCTGGTGTTATTTTTCGCAAATATTACTTTTTTTCTATCTCTTAGCTTGAAACATTGTACTTGAGACTGCTTTATAATAGTATTGACAAAGAAGGTAAATTCAATTCACGTCTTGACAAAATTAAGACACAGTATCGCCTGTAAAATGGGTCGTACACCAGTATGGATGTATCAAACATAGTTCTTTATTCTTGACTACAAGTGCCGGAATTTGATACCCTATTTTTGATAAACGATCTGAGAATTATTGAAATTCTAAACAATTGAAAGACTCTAAGTCATTTTTAAAAGTTGTAAATGTCATTATTGCACTGTTCAAACCAGTAACGTAAGACAAAAGATCACCAATGGTGAGGATATGGAGTTGAGACAGGGCAGTGGTCCATATATTGTACGAGTCATTTTTACAGGTGATGCGATTCTCTTTGGATTACCTTTAATTAGATAAGATCTTTTTATTGATCAGTAATTCATTAAGACG
>JXSR01S050535.1:101370-111670 GCA_000969725.1 Ophiothrix spiculata
TGCTACAAGGAGCAACATGTACGAGCCGACAACTGGACCCTTTTGCCGCGGCGGTACACATTTGGTTACCATAATTCTTACAAATTTAATACAAGATAACTGATTTTGTGACAAATTGCACTGTTTTGTTTCCTTGTTTGTTTGCTTGCTTGATTGTGTTGTTTGTCTGTTTAATGTTTCTCATTATTTGTATTCAGCGATCACTATTATAATTTACTTCTAACTATACACACAATGTGTAAGCAGATATAACAGTGGCATAAACAGGCTTTTAATATAGGCTAGTAAATCTGTTGATTTGACGTAGACGAAACTGCAACACAAGATTTTTTTGATTAAAATTAACAGTTGATGACCTCCCAAAAAACATATTCAAAATGTAGGAAAATGTAAGCTTATCAAAGTTGGTAAATTTGCATAAAACAAAATGGCCGCCAAAACAAGGGGTGAAATTTCAAAAGTGGTCAAATCTTTTTCAAAACCATACTAACATTTATACTAAAGAGCAAAGAATTGACTTTTATGTTTCCTCTGATGGAATTTTCCCAGATCTTTACTTTTTGAAGAGAATTGTTAGGCAAAGTAATTCCACCTATGTGACACAGTTTTTACGTTGTGGTACAAAGCATATCATTTACGTTGTGGTAATAAAAGTGTTCCTATATTATGCAAAAAACTGAATTGAATTGAACTGATTTAGAGTTAACAAAATAATATATAACTCTTATCGAAAGAAACATTTTTTATATAAATTGGGACCAATACAGGATGTAAGTGCTGGAAGATACAAACAAAAAAACAACAACAACAAACAATCAAATCGATAACATCAGATAATGCAACAATCACAACTGAGAATAGAACTACGCAGTGATCCGATCTCATCTGACCTATAAACAAAAATCACAACACTACTTGGATATATTTGTGTGTCATCAATTCTTTATGTTATATGCCGTGTGCGTCAATGAAAAGGTTTCTCTTACAAAAGGTTTTGAAAATATTGTTATATTTAGTTTAAGGTCTTATGGTCAAAATGATTAATACAATAATCCATCAGATTTACAAAATGTCAATTTAGTATTTAATTTCACGAAATCTTGATAGCTGTATTATTTATTTGTGTCAGTGATATCTTGAAATCATAAAATGCCCAATTAGATTAACAATTCCAAAGCGTATTTAAAGGTGTGTACATGAATGATAAATACAATTAAAGGTGTATATTCAGACCACTTACCAAAATTCAAATCGGAGATTTTGATACCACTTGAAAAGGCATATTTTTCTCATTACACCCTGTAAATTTTCACGTCCATATTATGTTTCATTGGAGAGATTATGATTATAGTAAAAAAAGTGACGAATTACTGGAATATTTAGTTAACATTAAAAAATGAATATCCTATATGAAGTTTCTATGGTCACTCTCAGACACCTTTTTGCCTGTAGCATTAATTGGCTCAAGGTATGCAAATGAAACTTTACAATTGCTTTATGAAAGTGATGATACTTCATTTGAATATGAAAAAGTGTATGTTAAATTTGTCAACAGATCGGAATACCTATAAACATGTAGCTGAACATTACTATTTTTCATGGTTGCATTATCTTTCTTTGACACGATAGTTTTGCATGCAACAGATACACACATATAAACGATAATTATTTCATATTCAGTAAGGAAAAAAAAGAACAAAAATTAAACGTGAGGGGATTTTAATCTTTTAAACGGCTTTCAAATGCAACATCAATCTAATTCCTTCCATCCTTCCTTATATAAAGTGGAGTCATCATCATGCACTTTTAAAGACAATTATCTTAATCATCAAATGAGGTTAAATTTATTCTTTTTTGTTCCGATTTGTGGACCGCTGCGGCAAAAGGATTCAGTTGTCGACTCGTACATGTTGCTCATCGTAGCATATCTGATGTAAACATAAGATATTGCAATGAGCTACATGTAGGAGACGACAACTGCATCTTTTTTCCGCGGTTGACCGCATTATTACTCTTTCATCAGAGCGATGAAATTGGATGAAACTGAGGAGATCAAGTAAGATATCGTACATGATAATGTCATCAATTTCCTGTCAATCTGTCACTTTCTAAGAATACGAGGTTCAACCAACAAGTTCAAAATAGTAGATAGAAACGAAATGTACGAAAAAAAATCAACACCAGTGGCATAGCTATGTAGAGGCAAGGGGGGCTCCCCTGACAAAATTGGTGGGAAAATCGGGACGAAAAGAATTATAAACGGAAAATCGTGAAGAAAAGGACCAATGAATCCTAATAAATTTTGTCCTTTTTGCGCCCAGAATTACCCCTGCGTACCTGCTGATCGTGATTTTTTTCCAGCGGGGTTATTTTCCTGTCTGAAAGACAGGTTTTTTTTAAATGTGTCCCAACACTATTTAGAATTTGCGAAAACTTTAAGTTTTTCTTTTCAGTTTTAAATATTACGATTATTACAATTCATTTGTAAATGCATCTCACATGTGTCGGAAAAAATCGGGACGAAATGCGTTTGTCATGGGGAGTCTTGAGGACGAAACACGTTTGCCCCTCCTAAACAAAAAGTCTGGCTACGCCACTGATCAACACTTTAAACATTTCAAATATCAGTTTCGTGCTATATTAAGTTTATAAGCTAAAAATATTTCTTCAGCACCAAACGAAGTGTGGTAAAACAACAATATATGAGATATCAAAGGAAAGACAAATAATTGAAGATAGTGTTCTTTACCTCGGTTGAATACGATTGACATTAGATGGATCCTGTATGCGATATGAAGACAAGGTGTGTGTTCTTTTACAGTTGTCTTTGTTCATTTTGTTTAATTATTCTTCTTTTAAAAAGATACTAAAACATTTTTGCAATGATTTGTGCAAAAAATGGATAGTTTGCTTGCATCTTTACAAAAATCATTAAATGTTTATATCATGTACTAATACACTTGATATATGCATTGAATGTTAATGTTGAAAATGTTTTTGGAATATAAAGACGAACTATGTGATAATTTTAGTATCTTAGAGAATGGTTCATTTAAACAGGACGTATCATTTTAAAGAGAAAACAAAACTTTCAACATAATGATTAAAAACACTTTACCTTTTCACTTGATAAGCAGGCGACTGTCCGGAATCTTTGATTATATCTGTAAATCCATAAAATGATCCTCACATACACATGATCTAAACAAATGTCATATTGTTAGTCCAATAATCACATCACGTTATATCCAGGAAATACATAACAGGTAATCTGACAGAATCGTAATGTCTTAACTTTACTTACAGCAGATAGAAACTGACTCGACTACACATCTTCAATTTTTGCAGACGACAGGTTGGCTGGGTTGTTCCACTTTTAGCAGTATAGCCTTTACCGCATGCATCTGTACGTACAGAGGTGAGATAAGCAGTTAGCCTTTCCATATCTTTATTTTTATTCTGTATATACGAAAAATAACCTGATTTCTTAAACAAACATAATTATATATTGTTTATATTACCTCCATATATGGACGCATTGGAAATACCTTATTGTGTTTATTTCACACATTTCCTTGTAAAGAAATGTTGGTATTTCTTCTTCTTTACTATCTTCAACTTCATAATAACTTCAACTTTATCTTTATCTGTTTCTTCATCTTCATCTTCATCGTCATTCTTCATCTTCATCTTCATCGTCATCGCCATCACCATCATCATCATCATCTTCAGCCGTTTTTCCCTCATTTTCCTTTTCTTCTCCTTGTTCGAGGCCCCTGATTTATTAGTATTTTATATTTGATAAGATTTAATGAATGTATTATGTTTTGCTTAACTGCGCTCCAAAATAGATAACAGAATTCATTTCTCGTGTGGCCTATTATAAAATTATAGCATGTGCCACTTTAATAAAAACGTTCTATACACTTCCAGTGTAGGAAACATGTTTACCACAACACAAAGGTCAAGTAGGGCATGCTACTTGAGAACAAAGGATTAATAGGAAGTGCTATGAATTGCTAGAGCACAAAAAAGCTATTGTGTATTATATCGAAGATCGAAGACACCCCACGCCGCGTACGCGTACGCCGTGTCTTCGTTTTTCGATCTTCGTTTTCCATACACCCACACACGTATCTGGAAAACGAAGATCGAAGACACTCCACGCCGCGTACGCCAAAGTCATATGCCGTATCTTCGTTCTTCGGTCTTCGTTCTTCGATCTTCGGTCTTCGCTTTCCATACACCCTGTAAAGAAGTTTGTTTTAACTGTAGGGAATTTCCCAATTGCTCATGCAGAGTGGCCTAGAGAATTCTAAAGTATGCTTGCTAGAATGGTGTTGAATTAAGAGGGTTTTCCAGACAAGTTTGCTGAGCTATAAAATAGAGGTGGTTAATATATTCCCACACTACAATTGAGCGAAACAACTTTTTCAGTCCAGTGTATTTTCGGCCAGAGTCCAAAAAATGTATGTATGCTTTAATATTTTCAAACTACATAGTAAAAATATTAAATCCTGTAAATTTCACGATTTTTGGAAAATCAGAAGTAATTAAAAAGAATAATTGAAAATCGCATATCGTCATTTTTACCTAACATGAAATCAGTGGCGACACTTGGTCAACCGTATTTACGCCCAATGACGGTTATAATCCATTTTGGGAATTGTCACTCTGTTATTAAAAGTGAATGCAACTCATTTGCATTGACACAACATGACACATCCGCTGTTAGTGATAGGTGTAGTTCAATTATCGAGCTTCATTGTTTACGCTGCTGTGGGTTTGGCAGTGATACGATACTATTGCCTGCTAGGCAAAAATCTTCCCCTATTTAAAAGCGTTGAGTTAATTTCGGTCAAATCTCGGGTTTATTTCTAAGTTTATTAGAGTGTTACATATTCAATGTTGTTAAATCGGATGCTATTTTAAAGAGGACTTACTAGAGATTATAAATGTTTAAAAATAATTATTCAAATATCTTTAAATAATTGGAAAATAATTTTTTTCTGTCTAAAAAAGGGGAATAATATTAAATGTAGAGGATTCGCATATGACAATGACCGTATTTTGAAAAGGAATCTTAAAATGTCAACTTCAAATCATATAGATAAGTCACGCCCTATGAATCCCAACGTTTTGTACCTTTCCGCAGGCCGCAAGAGTCATGATCGGCTAGATAGCAGTTATACCACGGGAAGATTACGGCAATAGAACAACAGCGATACACTCAGACCATGATGACTTGAAAAGACCCGGTTTACAAGTTTGGAAGATACTAAACATTTGTTCGTACACATGGTAGAGCCTGACGGGGGTAATCTGACTGAATGGTGGGTTTTGATTTGTGTTTGTATCATAAAAAGGATTACCTTCAGGCTCAGACGATAATTGAATTGATTTATTAATAAAGTGTGAACTATAAACAAAGTAATATACGTAGTATTTATTATATTTGTAAAAAGCATTTACTTTAAATTTACATTGATGAACATGGGTATATTTTTAATCCCTATTGCACAAATGGAACGGTCCCTGCGCATGCGCAAATGACATTTTTATGGACTTAAATTTTTTCATGAAAAAAATGAAAAATGACCCTATTTCAAAAACTATTTGCTTTTTTCAATTTTTCTTTCAGAACCGTGTTCAGAGTGTGATTATCTTTATTTTAATGTATTATTTGTCACAAGGGGTTGTATATTTCTATTTAGCCGTGTGTCGCCATCAATCACCAATAAGTGTCTAATGTGACTTCTGCTGTTTTTGACCCCAAATTATCAAAATATCCTGAATAATTGATTTTTTTTTAATATTATTGTTGAGGTAGAACACCGGCTCTACAAAACATATCAAGGAAAATAAAGGTGTTTCACTTTGTTTTGCCACTTAAGATTACCCACGGAAATTCTATTTTACCCTTTGGCGTGTTGACCATCTCTATATAAAAAGAGGTTTTTTTTTTGATATTTGGGGTCAGTCAACTTTAGTTAGCTATTGGAGGCTAAGTCAACTTTTGTTAGCTTTGGAGTTTTAAGAGTTTTGGAGTTAGCTATTACAGAGTCAGCTTTTTAGATTGAGCTATTTTGGAGAAAGATATACAGATAGACTGATGGAGGACCTTTTGATAGTGATTTTGATAACGATTTTTATATGCAGTTGATTTTTATTGGAGAACGTGTTTTATAAAGTTATTGATGCTGAGTTGCTGGATCGTGGATCAGACTGTCATGGATTATTTTTATATTAACTGTTGACCAGAAGTTTGAGATTGCAGAAGTCTTTTGGAGTTTTATATTGGCTGATACTGAAGAATATTTGGAACTTTATACTATTGGAACCGGAAGGAAGTTATCAGACATTTTTTGTACCATTTTGGATCTGGAATTTTGGACATTTACCCATATGTAATTGGACTTAGACTATTTGAAATATTATCGTTGAACTTTATTAGCTAACGTGTTCAAATCAGAAGCCACTCGTGAGTAATATAAATCCGTAGATAAGACATGCAGTTATACTCTTGAATTGTCTGTATACTAAATTAATCGTATTTGTCATATTTTGTTGATAAAATCTTGACTTACAGTGTATTTATTTTTGCTTTGCTTTTGGTTTGAACTCGGAAGAAGGTTATTCTGACCTTGATCTTGTTTTAGGATCGTAACATCCTTTTCACAAATAATACAGAACTTCACCAATCAGCATGTTTTGTCAAATGTTAAATCTTACTACGTGCAAATGCAAAATTTCTGCGGTACTGAATTGTGCTTTTTAAACACCCTGTAATGATGGATCGGTAACATCATGATAATGAACTTATGCATTAAGGGGTACTAACATGTTTGGCCGAACGGAGATGTGCCCCTCTAATCGGTAACTCTTTTACGAAATTCTTGAACTTGGGTCCCCATTTTTACAAAAAAAAACATGTAATGGGTCAATTTTCTTAACTGAGCCCAAAATGTTGCGATCTATGAGATTTTGATCAGAAATAGTTTTGAGTAAAAACAGCCTAAAATGAATGTGATTATCTAAAAGCATTTTCAAGTGTATTTTGTTAAAAACCTGTTTTTCTATAAAAAAAAAAATGGATAAAAAGCACATGCGTGCTTTTCTATAATATACAGGTGGAATTAAATTCGGGGTCCCGAATTTAAATCAACAAATGTTCATAACAGAAAAAGTAAGCATATTCAAGCCAAATCGTTTGGAGGGTATTACCAAAAACAAATCCAATAAGCTTACAAAAATCCAAAGTCATGAATGACAGGGACGCTTCATTTTAACACTTGATAGTATTGCTTTATAGTGGCGAGAACCCTGAAAATTGCAAATTCTTTTATAAATAGGCTTATTCTCAAGTTAGCCAAAATCACCCTTAAACGTGGGTAGGGTTTTGAGGCTCTAGCTGTTCCCTGTCCCGGGCATTCAATCATTCATTCATTCAATACTTTATTTCAATACGGTAAAATCAGATTCAACATGGTTGTTCGAAGTTCCACTGATCCGTAATTTACAAAATAAAAAGTACACAATACATATAGAATTACAGCAAGGTCAATACAAATGAGATACAGTTATAATACAATTTCATGATTTAGAACTGATAAAATTGAAAAGTGATAAAAAAGGAATGTACAGTTCAATTTGCTTAATAAACATAGTTTGAGGATAAAAAAAATCAAAAATTCAACAAAGCATAATATACAGTTCAACATTGGTAAAACATTTTTTTGATTTAAAAAGTAATATATTTACATGGTACTATATATTTGAAGTAAAAGTTTAGAGGGAATTAAGAAGGTATGTGTAAAATAAACAAATCGTTTAAAACTGAATAATGCATAGCTTTTGAGTTGAAAAACACACTGAACGTCGATTCATAAAACATAGTTGCCAAGAAATAATTGCACTAAATTCTGATCCTAGATACAAACTTCTGCAAGAGTAGGAAAATAGACGACCGCAGGTGGAAAACCGGCAGCCTACCCCTAAGGCGAAAAACCGTAGGAGCTTACAAGGAGCGAATAAAAGTATATGATCAGAATTTGAGTATTGCACTTTAACAATGAAAACGTTGGTAAACGTTTGCTAAAGATTCAGTATTTTTATAATGTGCAATCATTTCTTGTATTTACATTTAAAATCAGAAACAGAGCGCGATCGTTTTACGGTTTCTGGTAGGGAGTTCCATGTTATTGCACCTCGGAATGACACTGACCTTTTCATGAAATCTGTTTTTGGTTTGGGAATAGTCAAGTTTTGGTATCCACGTAGATTATAACGACAGTCCTTTATTCTACGCCTTTTATGAAGGTAGCTAGGCACTTGATCATTAATAACTTTGTACATTGTGGAAAGATGAAAGGCCTGTCTTTCCCTCAGATTTTGCCAATTAGAATTAAAATTATACAAACAGACAAAGGCCTTTGATTACGTCGTTGTCACATTCTATTATGTGTCAAGCCCATTATGTGATGGCTCACCCACTTTGCAGAAGATGTCAATTTTGATTTTATCATTTTCATCTGTTACAGCATTTTCTAGGCTTTAAAATGACACCATACTTGTTGAAATTGATCAAGGCGATCAAATTTTACAACAGAAAATCTGCTGGAAATTCTTATTATTTTCTTTATTTTTTGCTGCCTATTTTCTTCGGTTTCTCGAAAAGTGTTCTGTCGCAAAGTCCCGCTTTTCGGGGTGAGTCATCACACATTCTTGTTAACACACTTGCATATACTATTTCTATAAATATACAACTGTAAAGATAATGTTGCATGATTAATAAATGCTAAACTGAAAATGTAAAGTAACATTAAGGATATTTTAAGTAAATTAAAAGTAATATAGACTAATATATATAATATCTTTCACAACACTAGCAAAGCATTTTTGCCTGTTTGGGACGACACATTTGTACACAGAGTATATTTTTCAAAAACATAATTATTTTCCTTGCACAATGTATAGAGTTCTATTGTAGCCGCCTACAAGTTTTGGCAAAGATCGCTGAGTTTATACATGTATACATGGGTCATTGCGTTAAATTTTGCAGAATAAACAGCCACGCCAAACTTGAATAATGACTCATGCTTCGGGTCAGCTTGTTCTGTTGTCTTCGGAAAATTAAAATACTGTTAATTTTATGGTTCTGAAACAAGCTTTTACCATATTTTTTCATTGTTGGTAAGTACTACTAGACTTTAACTTATCCTAAAGTAGTAGTTGGAAATATACTGTAGAACTAAATTTTTCCAAACGGTGAATTGAAGAAGCAAGCGAGACGGCGGAACGTCATGTTCACTGCACAAGTTTTACCTACTTACACATGTTGGAATATCACCATTTTTGGCGTACATATGGAATAGAGTCTCCAGTTTATACATGAATCTTTACGTGTGATTTCACGTCCATGATCAAGGTTAAAATGATGTCAACAGACATTTTCAAATTTTGATAGATTGTTGGCTTGATACTTCTTATTGAATTTGCAAATAATATTGTGTAAATATAAGGTATTGATTTCGATGACGATACTGTAATAAACTTTGTTTTGCCGGAAAAACGGACGAGAAATACGACTCTGAGATCTCCCCGTTTGAGCTCCATGTTGCCTGTTTTTTTTTTTTTAATCTACATTATCTACACTGCAAGAAAGTTGGGCGATTTTGGAGTGATTTCGCCCAACGTTGATGAAGTATACATCCCTACCAACGTTGGGCAAAACACAAATAATACTGTTGGGCACACATCCCTGCCCTAATGTTGAGCAAAACAATTTGAGTGGAAACGCGAGCCCATCTGCCATCTGTGGGGTAAAAGCGACACAAAATTTTGGCAAAAGTGTCGGATCTACGGTGCCTTTTTAGTTTGCCCAACAGTTGGTAGAGATGGATATTTGCCCAACTTTTTTGCAGTGTACATTTTATCTAATATTAGCATTCGTATAACTTACTTGCAAATTGAGCATTCCATGGAGGTAAACATTGCACTTTTTATGAAAAACACGGCATTCTAATGTTTTTATTTTAGATTTCACGACCTCAAGGTTGCTCACTTTAATAGCTTAGCGGTAATTACCTTGCCACGTAATGCATGGCTTCCCCGTGCCATAAGCCATGGTTCGAGCCCCCACACATGCAGTGGAAACTATTTATCTTTTCATGATTAAAAATAGTTAGGATTCATATTTTCCTGAGCAGAAGGACAATATTTACCTTTAAAACTGAGCTAACGCTCTCAAGCGGCGTAACTAGTGAATGTGTAGCCCGGGGCAAGAAACAAAAATATCACC
>JXSR01S050536.1:0-12533 GCA_000969725.1 Ophiothrix spiculata
TTCAAATATGCTATTTTGGCGGCCATCTTGGCGGCCATTATGAATTTGAAACATGCATATGATCTTATTTCAAGCCAAATGTGTTTCTTACAGCCCCAAAAGCAGTTTCCCTGTAAAAAAAAATCGACATAAAGTTGTTTATGAGTTGATTTTAAACTAGAATAATGAAAATATAGCATTTTAGCGGCCATTTTGGACGCCATCTTGAATATCGCGAGTGCATCGGGAAATTAATTTTGTTAACATCTCAAATGTGTTTTAGGACCATCAAACAAAGCTAAAAAAGTTGGTTTGGTAGAGTCCTGGGGGGGGGGGGGGTGCCCGGTAACCCCCCTGTAGATACCCGACTAATAGTTGTCATCTTCTTTCAGTGAGGTGGATCCTATATAATTTTCCAACTTTTTTTAAATTTTTTGGATGCTATTTCGATTGCTCTCTAAATTATTCACATTTAGATTTCAATCAACTTATTATAATAAATCTAACATATTCATTGATTTTGCAGGTTTCCTCTGTCCTTGGGTTCTGCTGGATAGTGATGTTCATTGCCAGTGCAGCTGATGTTGACATTCTGTGGTGGATATCAACCATCATCTCATCCTTTCAAGGAGTTTATATATTCTTTTCTTTTGGATTCAGTGAGAATGTTCGTCGCATGTGGAACAAGACATTGCATATCAGCAAATGTAAAATTTAAACAGTTACATAGTCAACATAATAGCATAAAAATACGTTGAGATCATAAGCAAGTGCCTAAAATAATGCATTTATGAGCATTCGTAAAAATCATTGAACGTTAATATTTTCCGTCACTTGCACTGAAAATCAAAAATAATTGCACGTTGTTGCACTTATCTTTATCAGCACGTTTAGAAAGCCATTATCATTTATGAGACATTAAAGGATCAATTTGTATCCAAATATGGATCCAAAATATAATATTATCCAAAATCTCACAAAAAGACGGTTATCCTATTTCAGTACCAGTATTTCAGCTGGGAGCTGTGGAATTCAGTGCAAACTGCATAACCAATCATCCATCTTCACACTCAAATACCTGTATATTTTTATTGTTACTAAATGCTCTTTGATTTGCTGCTGAGGTTGGCGTTTGTCCGTCAATCTTGAATTCGAGTGCCCCGGGCACTTTTCAGAAATGAGATAAATACCGAGCAATGAGCATTGGCGGCGAGAAGTTAAAATTTTAGGGTGGGGCGGCTAATTTTTTTTAGCAGGAATGATCGGATGAAAATTGTTTGTAATGCAAGCGTAGCGCGCGATAAAAAATCTGTCTGTTTTCATTTCTTGAAATTAACGCAAAAATTGCAATTTTTAACTGAAAATTGACATAAATGTTATGATTTTTCACATTAAAATATAAAAACAAAGGGAAAATGTCAATTTCCTTTTCTTTCCTTTTTTAAGGGGGGTGGGATGGGGTCTGTCCCCTTGTGAAATTTAGGGAGCCTTCCCCCCCTCCCACCCCCGCTTCCACCACCATTGGCAATTAGACAGCAGAGTCAGCGAACTTGCAGGATGTACTTTAGAGTTATTTAAATTTCAACGCTTTAAGATTTGATCAAAATACCGTATGTTAACATGTCATAAAGTGGGTCACTATGGGCTTACGGGAAAAGATGTGCAGAGAGTTGTTTGATGTTAACATTAGACTTTGTTTCTACAAGAAAAATGTGCAGAGAGCTATCCACTGTAAACCATGTCTTGCCTGACATATTTTTACCATGAATTAAGAAATGTAATGTGTTTTAACATGTAGAGTGTATTAATCGGCAAGTGACGAGTGATCATATCAAGTCTGGATGTTGGAGATTTCAATATGAACGGGTTTTTTTCACTAGCCAGCCAGGTTAGTTGTAACTATCCTAGCCATGAAAAAAATGTCATGAACATTGTGAGGCAAAAAGAGCTAGGAAAATGTCACAACTACATTAAGCTCGTATGTGGGAAATTGTACGAAGATGTTATAATATGCATTTGAATTATTTACATTTACGAACCGATATTCCTCCAGTAAATATCGAAATGCAAATAGTTGTAGCTATAATTTCATTGTTGCATTTTATAAGGTATCGAAAGATGGAGAATGACATTTTTTGTACAATTAAGTAGGGCTGCTATAGAGTGTATTTGATTAAGGCAACTTATTTAATTAAAAGCAAGAACTGATTATTAAAGTGTATATATGAGCTCACTCTGTCTATTTAGGCCTTTCTGCTGTAATTCTTTGTCATTTAAACGCTATTCATTTCTAGTGGTTCACAGGAAGTGAGCCATTTTTTGCTTAATGTTCTTGCTTGTCTAAATATTAAGATAATGATTCCACATTATTCTCTAAATCAAGATGATTTGAATACCACACTAGTCCAATTATGTAATCTGTCTCTTTAAATATTTGAATTTTAGGTAGAATCTGAAGACTTCAAGTATATTTTATTGCAAATAGATTCTCAATTTAGAGCACTTACATACGATTGATGCATATGAACTTATGATATGATTTAGAATAAAGTATGTATGGACCACACAATAAAAGCTAGTCAATATTTGCCTAGTAAGCTCTATATTTGATAAACAGTGATTGACATAATCTACCAACATGCATCACGTTTGTATAAAATAATCCCAAATCGAGTTATTTCAATTGCTTTCTAATTTAAGAAACATCATGAAATTGTCAACTAGGAATTTTTACAATATTTTCTAACAAACAACATGACCTTAGATCATAAGATATATTAGTACTTCCAAGTTTGTTGAATCAAATATAAGTTGAAAAAAACACACGTTTTTTATCAGTTGTGAAATTATTTGCTCGTGTACTGTCAATTATCTGCAAACTAGCTATATTTTGTGTGAAAGTTTAAAACTGGAGATCTAAATCTTATTATTTTGTGAAATTGAAACGTGATGATTGAAAGTGTAAGGCTATGTAAACAACGTAGAGAAAAAATGCACAATGAGGCATTGTTTTTGTTTCTGATGACTTCGTGACCATCTTTGTTTTGCAAACTTTCATTAAGCTTCCGAACAACATTTTGTTTTCAGCTTGAAATATTTTACTGCTCTTCAGCTGTACTTCAGTCATAACAACATTTCCTGTTAAATTTTTGAAAGAGGCAGAGAAAGATATATTAGTTATACAATGATGACATGAGAGTTATATATCTTATAACCTATCAGAACTGTTCCATTCACCATAATCTTCTTGTTTTGATTCTGAATAATTTGAGACACAAGATTAATTTTCATGTTTTCTTTTTTGTTAAGAAGGCTAACCTAGCTTTATTGTGCAACTTTCTTTCTTGAGACAGATAACTGAGATGTTATTATTTCTTCCCAAGAAATAAAGTTATCAACTTAATAAAACTCACCTGAAGCCAATCCAGAAAAAAATGCCAGGATCCAGAAACTCTCATGCTCATCCTCATTTCAAGGTTTGCTATGCTCTTCTTGTATATTCATCCAAAATGATCTGAATTAGGGTATCTAAAGGGCTAGACAGACTTCGGCATTTTTGTAAATATGGTGTAATATAGAACACCTCTACATTGTACAGGGCAATCTTGGTCGTCAATGGGGTAATCTTTACTCCAGTTGAGTTTTACACCATTTGCTTTACACAAGTTGGGTAAAGTTGACACCAGTGACGACCATGATTGTAGTGAACCGCTAAATGGGGTAAACTTTACTAAATCCACACAGGAGTAAGGGTTTACTCCTAAATTGTGTACCTTTTATACACCAAAATGGGGTTCATAAGTTTTACACCATATGCTGGTGTAATGGTTTTGCCGTTTTATTGTGTTGACTGTTGCAACAATTCGACACAAAATTGTGTAAGCTTCACTGCTTCCATTAATAAAATTACACAATATTTTCAGGTGTATTCCTTGCGGAGTAAGAAGTGGTGTTCAATTTACTCCATTATCATGCTTTGAGGTGTCCAAGTGTGGGAAAATATTGGATCCAAAACATGATAATGATAAAATTGGATGATTTACACCCAATATTTATTGGTCTCGCTATGAGTTTTAAAATATTGGACTCGACTGCGTCTCGTCCAATATTTTTGCAACTCATAGCTCGACCAATAAATTTGGGCTCAATCGATCCAATTTTATACCAAAATCGGTCAACTGCAAGAAATTGCAAACTGCCACATCTTATTCCAGTTTTTGCAGGTATGTACCTAAACAAACTTTACTAAATGCTGAAGTTAATGAGATAAACGACATCAAGAACACACGAACATCGATATATGCAGCAGACTCAAATATACAATACAGGGTGTCCCAATAAACATTGTGCATGGGGATAGAGCTGATTTTCTCAGAAGCTTTTCAGACTAGCTTTCTTAAACTTATATCACATTAAAGACCATGCCTTTGTTCATCACTATTGAAAATTTCACGAAAATCCATCCATGCAAACCAGTGATATCGTTAATTTTGTCAGCATGTATCATTTTCCTTATGCACAAGGAGAATCCGTATGATGAAGCATTAAATAAAAATGTTAAAAGCATCTACACATCATTGACGCTTGATTAATTGATTAATTGACAATAAAGTACAAGACTTACGACGAAGAAGTGAAGTACGAGCCTTATGACAACGGAGAGGAGTGTCGTGTCGTTAGAGACATGGAAAGCAGGGAAATAGAAGGTGTATATCAACCATCTAGGAAAACAGATTTGAAGGACATACAGGTCGTTAATGACAAGAAAGGACTTAAATTGGACATGTGAAGAAAAGATACATATTCATAACTTTAAGAGCTGTCAAAAAGGTTGAAAACAATATTGGCTATACAAAAACGGAAAATATAAATTTATACGATTTATAAGCACATAAAAACATTTTATAATTTTGGGAAGCAATGTTCAAAGATATCTTGTAAGAAGACTTCTTAGGGTTTGTGCAAATTTTAAGCAGATTTCTATTTTTATCTAACCCTTATAATAAATCTAGAGTCGTTGCGTGTGATGTGAAATAAGACAACTTTTTATTTAATTTTAATTTATTTTGTGTGTGAATTTATTGAAGAATATAAGTAAAGTACGCGGTGCCTATTTTCGATGTTAATTACTCAAATGTCAAAGGTTTGTAAGAAGCCTTTCGAAGTTCTTTGATATCATTCTTAACTGCAGGATTTCCCATTGTGCAGAAGGAAAATTATACAAGCTGACAAAATCAATCATATCTCTGGTTTGCATCAATGGATTTTCTTAAAATTTTCAGTAATGATATACAAAGGCATGGACTTTAAAGTGATTTAAAAAGATAGTCAGGCAAACTTCTGAAAAAATCCGCTCTATTCCCATGCACAATGTTTATTGGGACACCCTGTATACTAACCCTGATACTAACAAATACAAGGCAAATCACTTCCCTGCATATAACGTCAACGATTAATTAACGATTGATTAAGAGAAGTTAGTTGATAGACAAAAATAATATTAATTACAGCATTAGATGTCCATCCCTGGAGGAGACACAAGTGTCTGCCTACGAATTGGAACAAAGAACAAATTCAAATTTCTTGTGAAAGATATTTTCGTACATAAGAATACATTAAATGCAATTGTAGGTAAGAATTCATTTAAAGTCAAGGGGACTTATTTGATTATTGGCATAATCAAATAAGTCAGTATTTTAAGTGTGTGAAAATAATAACCCTCCTTAAACATATGAGTTGAATAAAGTGATTCTAAACTTCATTGACATTTTTACATGTATACACCTATATATATTAAGATTGATATAAACATACAAAGTGAAATCAGATTTGTCAAACTAGAGTCTTGGTTATGATGTCTGAGTGGTGATAGAAATCAAGTATTAATCTATCACATGATAAGTCATGTAAGATGACTGCAAATGGCATATTGCAAAATATAAATAGAGGACAGTAGAAAAGTAATCAAGCATCTAAGGCATATATAAGCTGTTCTTGAAGAAAATGTTAATTGAATAAGTCTATTTACTTTCGGTTTTTTTGTAGTACTTCCAAGTTTAGAGTACTTTCAAGACAATTGATGCATATGAACTTGTGATGTATTGTGAATTGTTACATGCCTGATATACCGGCAAGGTGTATTATTTGGTCAAAGACATTTGAAATAGTGCATGATCTGCAATTTCATTTTAACTATCACTGGTGAACTTAATTCTCTAGTTCTTTAGTGAAAAACGAAAACAATCACTCGGATGGAACGTGATTTGTCCAACAGCAATCTCGTTTGTTTTATGTAACCCTTAATGGTGACTAAAATCAAGTATTGATGTCTTATATGTTCAGTCGTGTAAGATACTGACAAATGGTTCATTGGAAATAGAAATGGACTACAAGGTAAACATGTAATCAAGGCAATCAAGCGTTTGAGACATAGGTTTAGTTCGACAGTTCTGAAACGATTTTAGTTTGAAAACTTAAAAGTCATTTTTGTTAAAAATATAAATAAGGGCAACAAATTTAAGTAACATCCACATATAAAGGAATACATATTACAAATTTATTCTTTTTTTGTGTTTATGATATGTTTATGATAGTTAAAACAGAACATTTCTTAATCGGAAATGTCCATGTGTTTCACCAAGGGTGACAAAATACAATGAGTTTTTATAATAATCTTTGCATAAGTTATATGTTTTTCCGAACACAATGCCCTTAATTTTTAGTGAGATAAGTAAAGATTTTTTACGGGCATAATATAGCATAGCATGACCATTGAATTCGACAAAGTGTTGATGCAGAGGAAACATCATGAATTGTTACAACTTTTTCAAAATATGTTATCCTTTTTTAGATTCTGAAGGTTTTACTTTACAATTACCTTTACTCAGTTCCCCCATGCCTCCTTTTACTGCAGTGTCTTTACATTGAAAGTTATTGTCCGATTAAAATTCATTGTGAAGCTTCATGTATTGAATACTTCTTGAGGCATTTTGATAAATTTACAATTGCGGATATGCGTACCGGTATCTGGTTCAAGAGGCACAACATATATTGAGTTGCGTACACGCGGAACAGGATATGACCACTGATCACCACTTGCGACATGTTAAGTACGTATGGCATCAGCTATAGTAATTAAAGGTGCGTTTACACTGTGACGTAGGGTAACGACGGAGGGTAACGTATATGCAACTAAAATGTTGTAACTGAAACCAACTGATTGTGCGTGTGTGAGCGTTGCGGGCGTAAAATTCAAAATGCAATTCGCAGGTCTACGTTGCTTGTCGTTACCCCCAAGTCGTCACAGTGTAAATACACCTTAAGACTTGTTTGGGTTGAGCACATTGTCATAACAAACACACAGGAACGTAACCACTCATTTAAAGTATCATGCGATAAGATTTAGCATTAGTGTTCTGACCTTCAAACTTTAAGAGAAAACTTTAATTAAGTTCTTCACCGTGCTTACTTAAAGGGACTAGCCTAGATTCTTCCCACTAATTTTTTACCTACATATTTTTTTACATGAATCGGTAGAACATGTTTATAGTAATATTACCTACAAGTAGTTTTCCATGAGTTTGAGGAATATTGGAGAAAATTGCAATTCTTTACCTGCTTTAATTTTTTTCGTCGGCGAAAAAAAAGATGAGAAAACAGTGTTTCTAGTTTCAAAATTTAAAAAGAGGTGATGGGTAAACAAATTATTTTTGATGAAATTGTTTCTCTTTTAATATGTATTGAATTATCTCTAAGAGCTTTGTTTGATTTTTTATCTGGTAAATCCAGATCTCATGTACAAATTTACGATTCAGAAAACACAAGATAATCACACCACCATCAAAGAATGATATATTGCAAATTAGGTATCTCTTAGTTTGAGCCATTTCTGTGTAAATTTTTGTATTTTTTTGGATATTACTACACTTTTAAGCTTTATTTAGAGCATTTCCATAAGTTTTTAATTCTAAGTGGAATCTAGGCTAGTTCCCTTTCACCAGAAAGTGGCACAAACTGGATGTTTGGGTTCCGTAGTAAACTAGAGTTATCCCCGAATTGACAAAATAAAATGAGATGAAACAAAAAGCATTGCAAGTAAAGCAATTGAGTTACTTATGATCAAAATTCAAAATTAAAAACAAATCGTTTTCATTTGTACCATTTTTTGAGATAAGCTATAGTATTTATCCTGGCATTCAGATTTGGAAGGGTCAAATCCTGTATCGCAAGCTTACTTTGTAATCAGAGCTATTCATGTATTTTATATTCATTTTTTCATTCTTAATTTTCATCAAGATTGGTTATCATCAGGCCTGGTTATCATACAAATTCAATACACATTCAAAGCAGAGCCGTACGAAGGCATGTAAGCCAAGGGGGGCAAACACATTTACCGTCCCGAAATTTATGTTTCGTCCCGATGTATATGCCGTTTAATTTGTTTTTGCCATTTTCAGCCAAAATTTGCCATTTGATTTTTTTGAAAAATTTGCCATTTTCAGCCTTGATATTTGTGCTATAATTGGCTTATTTTTACTAAAAATTTACGGGATAGAAATCTCGGGACAGTAAAATATCGTCCCGATAAGAAGAGCCCAGTTCCAAAAGGGAATAACTCCACTTTTTGTCAAAATTGATTTATTTGTACCAATGAGCAGTATTACCACCCTGTTTTCATGGAATGAAACCCTTTTCCAAAAAAACCCTTTTGTTTCGATAATGGGTTTTTCTGCTATACTTTACTGTGTGAATTTTGCCATGAAATTACTGCTTTTAGTTCCAAAAGGCATTAACGCCACTAAAGGTTACCATTTTAGTTCTAAAAGGGAATAACTCCACGAAGAAATGAATGATCAAAGACAAATAGCAATTAAACGGAATCTTTCAGATTTCTCAAACAGTGTGCGTTTTAGTCACTAGCATATGTCTTAATATTTAACAACCTTCAAAATTAATATAAATGTCAAATGGGCCTGTAATTAAAAAAGTGTCTTTTTCTCCCATTTCACAATTTTAGAGTAATTCCCTTTTGGAAACAAATTCTTCATATTTTGATAATTGTTACAAAGTTTTCAAAATTTATATGTTATCCTTTTTTTGATTTTTATCAATTGATCGATTGATACAAATTGATTTTTAAGGTTTTATTTTACAATTACCTTTGCTCAGTTCCCCCATGCCTCCTTTTACTGCAGAGTGTCTTTACATTGAAAGTTATTGTCCGATTAAAATTCATCGTGAAGCTTCATGTATTGAATACTTCTTGAGGCATTTTGATAAATTTACAATATTGCTGATAATGCGTACCGGTATATGGTTCAAGAGGCACAACATATATTGAGTTGCGTTCACGCACACAGGACATGACCACTGATCACCACTTGCGACATGTTAGTACGTACCTAGGGGGCACGAACCCAAATTTAGTGTAAACTTGACACGGCGGATTGTCAAGATGTGTCCTATCTAGAAGTGTTCTATGGACCTAAAGCAACATCCCTAGGTAGGACACATAAATCAATCAGCTGCACGGGGGTAGAAATCCAAGATGGTCGCCAAATTCCCGCCAAAATACTATATTTTCATTATAATGACATAAAAGTATCTTGTAAAACACTTTGTGTTCAAAATTATTGTTGGGAAACGGCTTCTGGAGCTATAACAAACACATTTGACTCAAATTATGTCATATGCATATTTCAAATTCAAAATGGCCGCCAAGATGGCCGCCAAAATAGCTGATTTTCATTGAAATTGACCAAAACAGCTTTTAAAGTTCCTGATATCATAAATAATCAACTGGAAATAACAATAAGTGTTACAACAAGATCATTAGCAACCTAATTCTGTTGTTAACCTGTATAAAATTCAAAATGGCGCCTGTTCTGAGATTCAAAATGGCCGCCAAAATGTGTTTTTATGCGCAAAAATGGGTTAGAGGCACTTCTAAACAGTATCAAAAACACCAAATGTTCAAAATATTTGATGGAAAATGTCTTTTCGGGTAACACTAGTAGCATTCCTTCTAAAATAAGGGTGTTAGCATGTTTCAAAGCCGATATTGAGTCTGTTTAGAGATCCAAAATGGCCCCAAAAATATGCTTTTATGTGCAAAATAGGGTTATAGGCATTTCCAAACGGTATCAAAAACACCAAATGTTCAAAATATTTGATGGAAAATGTCTTTTCGGGTAACACTAGTAGCATTCCTTCTAAAATAAGGGTGTTAGCATGTTTTGCATTCAATAAAGAGCATGTACTGAGATCCAAAGTGGCCGACAAAATATAATTTTGGTTAAAAATTGGTTAAAGTGACTTTAAAACTATATCAAAAACACCAAATGTTCAAAATAATCAATGGAAAATGGCTTTGTAAGTAAAATATAGGAGCATTTTTTGCTAAATAAGGGTGTTAGCATGTTTTGCATTCAATAAAGAGCATGTACTGAGATCCAAAGTGGCCGACAAAATATAATTTTATGCCCAAAAATTGGTTAAAGTGACTTTAAAACTATATCAAAAACACCAAATGTTCAAAGTATCTGATGGAAAATGGCTTTTAGGATAACAATAAGAATATTTCTGCTCAAATAAGGGTGTTACCATGTTCCATATCCAATATAGAGCCTTAACTGAGATTCAAAATGGCCGCTGAAATACGATTTTAGGCTCAAAACTCGGTTAAGATGACTTTGAAACGGTATCGAAAACATCAAATGTACAAAATAATAGATGGTAAATGACTTTAATGGTAACGATGTGAACATTTCTTCCTATGTAATGCTGTTTGTATGCTTAAAATCTATGATGGAGTCTATACTGTGAATCAAAGTGGTCACCAAAATAAAATGTTATGCAAGAAACTGGATATAAACGACTTACATTACAAAATTGGATTATCACGTGCTGACAACCTTTAATACTTGGGTACAAATACTCCCATAGTTACCCGCAAAGCCAGTTTCTATTGATTCTTTTAAAATTTGGTATTTTATGGTTTCAAAGTCACTATAACTCGTTTTTAAGCATAAGATCGTATTTATGGCAAGAATAGGCACCATATTGGATTTGAAACATGCTAACATCGTTTTTTGAGAAGAAATGCTTCTATTGTTACCCTCAAAGCCATTTTCCATCGGATATTTTGAACATTTGGTGTTTTTGATACTGTTTTGAAGTGTCTCTAACCTATTTTTGCACATAAAAATGCAGCGGCCATTTTGGACCTCTAAACAAGCTCCATGTTGAATTTAAAGCATGCTAACACCCTTATTTGGAAAGAAATGATCTTATTTTTACCCTCAAAGCCACTTTCCATCGCTTATTTTGAACATTTGTTGTTTTTGATACCGTTTAAAAGCATCATTAACCCATTTTTTTGCCTAAAATTGTCTTTTGGCAGCCATTTTGGATCTCTAAACAGGCTCCATATTGGATTTGAAGCATGCTGACACCCTTATTTGAGAAGGAATGCTACCCTCAAAGCCATTTCCCATCGAATATTTTGAACATTTGTTGTTTTTGATTCTGTTTTGAAGTGCCGCATAAAAACACATTTTGGAGGCCATTTTGAATCTCAGAACAGGCGCCATTTTAATTTTGATACAAGCTTACACAATAATTAGGGGCAAATGATCTTGTTGGAACCCTTAATGTTATTTCCTGTTGAGTATATATGATATCAGACAGTTTAAAGGTTGTTTTGGTTAATTTTAATGAAAATCGGTTATTTTGGGCGGCCATTTTGGCGGCCATCTTGAATTTGAAATATGCATATGACATAACTTGGAGTCAAATGTATTTGTTATAGCTCCAGAAGCCATTTCCCAATAATAATTTTGAACATAAAGTGTTTAACAAGATAGTTTTATGCCATTATATTGAAAATATAGTATTTTGGCGGGAATTTTGGCGGCCATCTTGGATTTCTACCCCTGTGCAGCTGATTGATTTATGTGTCCTACCTGGGGATGTTGCTTTAGGTCCATAGAACACTTTTAGATAGGACACGTCTTGACAATCTGCCGTGCCAGGTATACCCCCCCGTGCCCCCTAGGTAACGTATGGCTGTCAAATCATTTGTTTTGAGATGATTTTTAGGTGAGCAAGAAAAATACAGGACACATGCAGATAAAAAATTTTTTTACAGCATTTAATTTTTCTTCAAACTACCAATGACTACTTTGCGCACACAATTGCGATGCGTTATGTCTTGGAGCGGAACATTATATATATTGTACGTTAACAAACTTACAGTTAAGCACTCTTGAATACATGTTGATATATATGACTGGCAAGCAATGCACCCCACCAAATTAATCATTTAAATCCACTAAAAGTTGACCTGCAGGTCGTTGATCTCATTTTTGTACCAGAAATTAGCCAGTTGTTTATTCACTCTTGATTAAACTTGTACACATCTCTTGATAACGCATTTCTTTATGAACCATTTGGTGCCAAAACGATTAACAGGTACTACTCAGCTTCATATTTTTGCAATTCATTTTTGAAAACTTTCGAACAACTCTTTAAGCAAACAATTATTTTAAAACATC
>JXSR01S050546.1:21948-32357 GCA_000969725.1 Ophiothrix spiculata
AATTATAATTTCCCTTCTTTATTAGCAAAATACCCGATGAAAATCGGTCATTTAGAACTTTTGTAGCGATTTTTTGAAAAAGTGGCAATTTTTGCCAAAATCCCGATTTTCCGATCCGAACGAGCTTTATGACGTCATAATTACGTAACGCCTTGACCGATTTTTGTGATCTTGGTATGATTGGATAGGGGAGGACCATACCTATCTATTGATAGCAAAACCAAGTTCATATCAGTGGGGTTCCGTTCCAAAAAAATTAGATTTACCAGTTGTTATAAATGATTTATAATGAAAATATGCCATTTTGGGGAACATTTTGAAAAAATGGCTGTACCAAGAGTTTGCCAGGGTTTGGAATTTTCCACCTTGTAAGGTTTTCAAGGTCTATGCATTAGTAACTAAAACCAACATTAAAATTCTCTGGCGGAGTAAGTGTATAATTCAGGTCTCTATGACAGATCCAGAATTAATAAAGTTAACTATTAAAACTGAGACGAAAATATTCAGGTATTTTCGTCTCAGATTAAAAGCACGAGCAGTCTTGCCTTTGTTCCATTGTTATTTCACCCAGGAACCTATGATGCTTTAATTTACTATCCCTCTTCAAATATTGATTATTAATTGGTTCTTAACAGTAAGTTAATCAGACACTTGTAGCTCCGACTTAAAATTATACCTTTTGCTGTAATGTGTCACAATTATAGATGAAGATTGAAAATATACATTTGAGTACACATGAATACCAATCTTACTATTGTAAGTAAAATTTGGAGAAAAACAAAAACTGCAAGCAGATTAATTTGTTCAAAAATCCTAATAAGAAAGAGCTACATAAACCAAAAACCTAAATAAGACAAACAAACAAACAACACAAAAAACAAACAAACAAACAAACAAACAAAAACACTATTATTCAGCATGACCTTAGGTACTGAAAAATCATAGTTTTTACCAAAGAGAAGTGGCAAACGTATACTATTTTAATACATAATTTAAGTATTGAAATAGATTTGGTATACTACGTAGTGATAGTAAATGCCAACAACGAATGTCTGCCTGTTGTTAGACAACAATAACAGTCCATTTAAAGTTCTAAGTAATTTATTTAATGTATAGGTCTTGTCAAAAACGTTTTACCTTACTATATTAGGGTTTCAATCAATCATTTTATTTTATGATTCAATGGTACAAAATTTCATGGTGCAAAATCTAAATCTATCAAACTACAGAGACAGCTATAGTTTTGCGTTTTCTGATACTTGGCATGGGGAGACTGACACTTAGAAGATCTAATGTTATAATTACAAATTAGCATACTAGTATGTGAACCCTCCTCTGTCGCTATTGGTAGCTAATATATCTTTTATTATAAAAACAAAATAGGCCAGGGCAGGCGCGTAGCATGAGATACGTGTCCGATTGGGCAAGTTGATTTTTGTTCCGGTGTGCATTGGTGTGAAAGTAATCGTAGTCCCCCTGAAATGATAGTCCGCCTTCCATAGACCATAACGGAATAAAGCGTGAAGCTAATGGTGCGTGAGAGTTGTTAGCCTATTCTTTACTGTAGAACCCGGACAATAAGCACGGGAGACTACACTCTTAAAAAAGATGTGTTAAAAAGGGAACATGGTTAACAGGTTGGGTTAAATTTTGCACAATGTTGGGTAAAATTTGACACAATGTTGGGTAATTGTGCAAAATGTAACCCAACCTGTTCCCTTTTAACACAACTTTTTTTTACAGTGTACTATTCCTGCTACACCGGTGGGGGTTATTTCAGCCAGGCGAAGGTCTTAGTATCGGAGCGCTGGAGCTTCATGTCTTGGGGTTCAGTGACTTCTATAATCAGTGCCGGCGGAAGTTAAAAATTTTAGAGGGGGTGGCTAATTTGTTTAATCATTTTTGAGCAAAAACGACCGGAGGAAAAATTATGTAATTTTTATAATGCGGGCGGAGCACGAAAAAAAAAAATGTCAAATCGGCTAATTCAGCTGAAAATTGTTTAAAAACATGAAATTTGCCCCAAACATGGCAAATGTTTGACTGAAAATTAACATGACATCTAGCAAAGCAAAAAAACCCCGTTTTTTTTGCTTTTTCACATTTAAATTATCAAAAACAAAGGGAAATTCAAATTCCTTTCCTTTTCTTTCTTTCTTCTTTATCTTTTTTGAGGGACCGTCCCCGCCTAGTGGAATTTTGCGGAGGGATAATGCCCCCCCCGTCCCTCGCTTCCGCCGCTTATGTCTAGTATAATAAACCCTGGTAGGGGTAGTAAAGGAGGCAACATCCTGTGTGCTACAGAGCTTTCCAGCATTTTATTGCCTAAGGCTCATTCTCCGATAAAGTGTGCAACTTTGCCGTTTTGGTGTCGCTCATGTTCGTGTTACTTGTTTAGCGTTGGTAAGCCTATTGCAAATAATTTGAGTGGTCTAGTTGATACATTAGAGTCACGTTAGTAACATGTGTGAAGCTAAACATTTTAGCATGCCAGGAAAGTAGATAACGATTAATCTGAAAATGCAAAATCGTTACTTTTCCCCATGTCGCCAGCCATACTTTTTATGTTTTATGTGGCCCCGTTCCTAAAATATTCGGGCATATCAAACGCAATGCACACTATTTAACAGCCCGAAATAGGTATTGATAATGAGATATAAAGTTTAATTATATTAAGTATTTGATATGACAAAAGAGCTTTTTAAAGCATGTCGCCAATATTGCAAATAGATACGTAGCAAATTCTAAAATCGATAACAAAGTGTGAAAAATAATATGTTGATGTATGATTCCGCATTAGGTTTATCAAGTAAACTTCAGTGTTGAATAAAATATATGTTATATAGAATTATATATTTACAGTAATGATTTACAAGGATATTAATATCAAAAAAACCCTATGTGACTGTCACGTCGCGACAGATACGTAACGCACATTTTGTTGCCTTCTCGCAAAACGCGGCACACTATGAGCGAAATACTGCACCTATATGTGTAGAGCTCCTAATTTAGTGTAAAGATCAATAATGAATATTAAAAATAAGATTCAAACAGATACGTAGCGACAGATACGTAATTTAAGAATAGGGAATACAATGGTTAAAAAATCAAGTATTTAAACATCTCCCATGCACTTTTTCTTCTTCAGAAACCATAAGAGTTTATAATGTTGTATGTTTTTCATGAGTTATTGGGCTATTCCAGAAATTAATGGTACGCCCCCTTAAGAAGGCATGGGATTCCCAAATATTGTGCATGAATTTCTCAGTGGGAAATCCCAAAATGAATCAACGTTTTCCCTCCATGACGGTAAAGAAGGCATGGGAATTCTGAAATATTTTCGCCAATTTAGTGCATATTCCCAAAATATTCACAATTTTTTGATCAAATGGGTAAAGAAGGCAATGGAATTCCCAATTTTCTGTCTTAAGATGGAACATACCCCTAAAGAAGGCATGAAAATATCAAACCTGGAATTCCCAATTTTTCCAGAAAAAATATGGATGCCTTCTTTAGGGGGTGTACAGTTAATTTCTGGAATAGCCCAAGTAGTCGAAATTTCAACATTTCTCTAACCACAGTTGCACGGTTTATCGGAGAATGAGCCCTAAATACTGCCAAAAACAGTCCATTGACACACAGTCTCTATATCCCCTTTCTCCTGCCCTACCCTTTTTCTTCTCCCCTTTCTTTTCCTTTTTCTTCCCTTCCCTCTTTTCCTTTTCCCTGTAACTAATCAGGCATTTTAAATGGAGATTTTCATATGTTATTAAAAAAAATAGAATTTGCATAATGATTACATATTACACTACTTAATCTTCACCAATTATTAACAAAAGTTGTAACCAAATCAAATCAAATGAATCAACATTTGCTTATTCTTTCTGTTCTCCTAAACTCTCTGAATTTGTTTAACATTACAGATGGTTTTTGCATTTCTACTGTTAATATCTTTATTCTTAAAACTAACATGGGTTATTGCTTGAACAAATTTAGGCTGAGCTACATTAATAACCCTAAATGTCCCAAGGGATTTTCTGAATCTTGCAATACATACTGAAAAGATTGTTTCATCCACAAACTCCATGAAAAAGGCGTTTTCTTTTTGTCTGCATTTGAAGAATACATTTGAATTAAAATTCTAAAATAAATGGCAAATTCAAGTCATAGTTAATATTTAGTTTTCTATATTTGAAACATACTTATACATATTATCATTGTTGAAATTTGAAACACTTTTATACATCAGGCCTGTTCAAAGGTTCTGTCCGTGCATAACAATACATTTTGTAATCTGTTATACAATATTTTTTAACCCATTACTTGTTTTATTCAATGGAGTTAATAACAATTAGAGATTTTATTTGATTCAATATTATTAATTTTTCCAGTTGGTAAGGGATCTTTATGTGAAAATAAAATGTTTGTATCATCTGCAAAAATGATAAAGTGAACGGTTGTTTAAGAGAAAGATAAGTTAATGATATAAAAGAAGAAAAGGGGTGGGTCTAAGATTGATCCCTGTAGAACTTCGCAAATGATATCAGCATATATGAGCAGAAGAGGTGTTGTTGTGGACAACATATTATTGTTTCCTTCCTGATAGATAGGTTTTAACCCAGGAGTTAAAAGACCTCTGATACTGTAAGCAAATAAACTAAGCACTGAGTTTATTCAAGAGAATATCAGGTTAAGATCAAAGAATGTACCAAGACTGATTGTCAAGATCACTAGTTATGGCTATGTATGTAGATATATTAGGTGTAAATCCATATTGGTCAGTTGGTGGGGGCTGAAAAAGTAATTTATGGTTATTTGAATTTGAATCTATTCTTTTTTATTGTGGGTATAACAGCTTCAGTGACTGGCACTGCTTTCCAAGCAGGCCCTCATTAATTACAAACATAATACAATGTATATAGTAATATAAAAAAGAAATTAAGAAACCGATTCTATGTGATTTTTTTCAAGTATTTTTGATATGGATAGTTTAACAAGAAGATACGAGACAAGAAGCTGGTTTGTCAATAGAGGCTCTTGTTTTTGATTCACAAGATACTGAACGCAGTTCGAGTACCTAGCGGTTTTTTGGTAATGAGTTCACTTAAATACCCTTGATGAACAAAGGATTATCTAAAGAAAACCCATATGAAATCTAAGTAGGTTTCAATGCGATCTAAAAATGAACGTTATGTCCCCATTCATATGTACCTAAAATGTACCTAGAATGCACCTAATCTGTACCTAATACAGTATAGGTACATTTTAGGTATACTCAGCATATACCTATATACTTACGACGTAGTGGAAATGTACCTATTTTGCACCTAATTTATACCTATTTAGAACTTAGGTGAAAAACAACTTGTTTTATCTCAGAAGTATACCTAACTATACCTATCTGAGACTTAATCAATTAATCATTTGATTTTCAATTTGCATGTACCTATAAGAATACATATTTCAGACTTGGAACTTTTATCAGGTGTACATGTGGTATACCTAATTGTACCTACATGTATTTCATACTTGTCTGTTTTCCTGTTTCAACAGGTGACTTACAGCTAATTATACCTAGCTATACTATTTCAGACTTTAATTTTCTCGACATTAATCAGTGTGTATTCCTAGAATATTATGTTTTAGACCAGCTATCGCCACACACAATGTTTGTGTTCTCAGTGTATCCTCATTTGCTGTCTGTAATTTTGCTTGTCAGCCTAAATTTATCTGTACCAATCTGTTGTTCCTGATGTCAACCATGGATTATGTGAGTACTTCAGTAATAAAATCTCCTCAAAACTACAACAAAAAGATGGAGTTTAAAAGATAAATAAATAAATAAATATGACATATTTATAGAGGATAGCCTCATCAGTGTCTAGCACTGCTTTCCATGAGGGTCCTCTGTCAGATGGTCAGATTTATTTGCCAGTTTTAGTGCAGGAGGAAAACCGGAGCGCCCGGAGAAAAACCTGCGGAAACAAGTTTGGTCTGGCAACCAATTGCACATACAGCGCCTAGACCGGGGTTCGAACCCGTGACAGTACTGTGGGCTCATTGGTGCAAGGCGAGGGAAGTACCGCTGCGCCACCTGCTTCCCCAATACATAAAAGCACTATTTTGGTAGTCGAATTCAACTACCTTGTAAGCGTAGTGATTCTGGGTCAATGTATGTACGTATACCTAAATTGGAACCGAAAATAGGTGATTCTAGGTACATGTAGGTATATACCTAAAAAATCCTGTTTTGGAACCGAAAACTGCATGGCGATTCTAGGTAAATGTAGGTATATACCTAAAAGTACCTAAAATTTGCATATTTCGGTTCCAAATCAAACTATTATAGGTACATATAAATAGGTACAGTAGGTACATATTAGGTATGGTACCTAAGTATACCTATTTTTTGCCAGGGTCATGTCCTACCCCCCCCCCCCTGCTTGACTGGTTCCACCCCGGGATTATATCCCGGGGTAATAGCAGCCCCTGTGTATGTGATGGAATGGTATCATTTGGACTGTATTGGTCAGCAACATTCTGTAAAGTGTTCTGAGGCTGCCTGTTAATCAAGCTGATTGCAAAGTCACAGAATATAGAAAATTACCAGTCACCTAGAATTGTGATGTCAGTTTCAAGGTACGTATAGTATACTAATGGCAAAAGATAACAAGTAAACAGTCTATATAGTTTGCCAAGAATAAGTCAAAACTGACTCATCTTAACGCTTTACAGCCACAATCTGAAAAGGCTTCGGCGCATTTGTAGCACCATGAGTATTGACTTCTAATGATGGCTTTGGTGATCCTGGTGGAATTGTGAACTTAAACTGGTGAAGAAGGTGCGAGAACATCAGGAAGAGCTCCATCTTTGCTAGATGCTCTCCAATACACTTCCGGCGACCTGCAATTGATAAGAGAGAAAAGAAGATGTCTCTGATTACTATAAAACATATATTGTGTGTGTATAAGGAAAGGAAAGTAATTTGTTTGTGTCGAAAGAGATATATGTATTGTATAAATAGTCAAAATTTGCATAGGGCGGTATCACCAATGATCACCTGGGTATTCTTGTATTTTAGAAACGCTGAAAATGAGTTATCATACGGCATCATGTTGTAATTCTGTAATATTGTTCATTTTGGAGAATCACATTGGCGGAATTATTTCTGACTATTTGTCAAATCAAATGTTAGAAAATGAAAAAGACACTAAAAATTAACATTGCAATATGAAATTTCACCAGTTCCACATCTGACTTATACCGAGACCCGTCGAGCATCTACCGTTCTCCCACCGAGTGTGCAAATTCTTCCGAGTGACACTGGATCCACCACTGTTTGATGGGTTCATTTATTAATTTTTCGACACTAATGTACTATTACAATAATTACAAAAAATCTTTTAAATTAGTTCTGGAATTAGGAGTTGAACTGTAATATTCGTTTCCGTAATTTCATTTCACGTTTTATCTCAAAAAAAGCTCATTTTAGATTAAAAAACATAATTTTTAGCCCATATTTTGAAGTTTCATTATAGATGGCGTTATTCATTTTATAAAATTAATTATATGCATATTGCATAAATTAAATATTTTTGTGTGAATTTAACATGAAATAAAATTTGTTTTTGGTCTCCTTTACCTTATCCATGTGACAAATGCCAAAACTAAGGGTCATAGACTCTTAAAACCTAGAAATAGCGCCACAAATAATGTGCCTTTAGCATTAAATGGCTATATATTATTAGTGATCAAACAGTGGTGTGGAGGTCTGTCTGATCATGGTGGTGACACTCTTGTACCTAACTAAATGAGCAACATGCGACTCCTATAATTCGTGTCCAATCAGAGTCAAACTAAAGCAAGACTCACCACCAGGTACGGTATACACTGTATGCAGCGCCCTAAGAAGGAGCATTCGCACATGCATAGGGGACTAATGGCTTTACGTGACCTCCGAACCACGGAGCAATTAGAGTAAAGTTTCTTGCGCAAGGAAACAAGGAGAATGGTCCGACGGCAGTACCGCCACCGGGGCTCGAACCCACAACCTTTGTATTACGAGTCTCGTGCTCTAACCGGTCACTGATGAAAGCACCAAACGAGATATTTAAGAAAATGCACACCCTCGTCGCTAGCAGTTAATCAGAATCACTATTTTGTCATGATGGAAATCAAGAACCACGAGCAATTTCTCTGAAAATAGTTTATCAGGGAATCTTTTCACAAACATTTTCGAAATCCTACCTCATCTATCTTGTTTCCTTGCCTTTAATCCTTGTTAATAGTATGCGTCACAACTCCGCATTCTACAACATTCAGAGTCCACCACACCGATTTCATGGTGCATTCAGAGTCCAGCGATTTCATCACTGCAAGATCGCTCGATAAGCACTGTCTTTACACGCGCTACAAGAAGTGCGCTTTAAAAGTTCAAGACTGCGTATCGAGCCATGTTGCAGTGATGGAATCCATGGACTCCGAATGCACCACCCGTCAACGCTCACACACCCGCATCACATGAGGAGCTCACATGCTCTGACCGACGGATGTAGATTGGTATACATCACAGGAATTTACATGGATGTAGATCCCAGGTATCGTGGAGCTTTCCCAAATCATAATAATCTTACAAACAAACTTACCAATTGAAAATGGCATGTACTCTTGAAGTCGGGTAATACATCCCTTACTATCCAAAAATCTTTCTGGACGGAATTCCTCTGGGTCCTTCCACGTTTCCTGATCATGATGAATTCCCCAGATATTGCACATAATTATAGTACCTTTTGGGATGGTATAGCCACGCAAAGTCGTGTCTTCTGCGGCTATATGGGGCACCCCAAGTGGAGCTATTGTAACAAATCGCTGAACCTCCATTATAGTCGCCTCAGTTAATGGTAGATCGTCACCGATTAATGGCAGGCGATCTCTACCGACAACCGAGTCGATTTCTTGCTGAATTCTGTTTTGTAGTTCAGGGTGCGCTGTCATAAATAAGAGGGTCCAACGAAGTGCTGTGACAGTTGTTTCCGACCCAGCTGTAAAGAGTTGTGTAATTGTTTGGTATATACTCATATCACAGATTAATGTTTCTTTATCGTCAGTTAAATTATTATTATTTTTGGCATGTTCTAATTCTGCTAAATAAACATCGATATAATCTTGAAATTTTCCGCTACTAAATTTATCTTTGTGCTCATTGATGATTCCATTGATAAAAAATTGCATTTGTGCTGTTAAATAACGAGCATGTTTTTTAGGCTGAAGATATGCGAGCAGAGGGATGAATAAATGAAGAGCGCCATTCCCTGCAAGTCGTAATGATTCATCAAGCAACGAAAGGATATGACAAAAATCTTCATCGTCATATTCAAATCTTTTTCCAAAAACAACGGAACATAACACGTTTGATACAGCATTCTTGATGTATCTGCTTGGGTCAATCGCAGTCCCCGCATTCTTGCTGAATTCTTGCAATAGATATTTAGTTTCTTCTGAGATTGTCTCTTGAAAGCTGGTTTTACCGATGCCGAGTTGACGGAATTGGTTCAGTGTAAATCGCCGTTGGAATTGCCAGATTTTTCCGGACGACAAGAGGATACCTTAATAAAACAAAAGTTGGAACGTTAATATTGAAGAATAAGTTTAATTTATAATACATGGTGTAGATTGCACCATTATTGAGTTTCATAGATTTTTATAAGTCGAAATGATGTAGCAGATGAACGTAGTCTTTAACGAGCTTGATCATCATGACCATTGTTGATTGTCTTAACCTGGTTATGTATTTTTATCGGGTTTTTACTAATTAATGAAAAAAATGTAATTTAAATGTACCCTGAAAGTTTAAGAGTCATATCATGCAGATTTTTTTTATCAAAATTTAAACAAGTTTGTAGTTAATTCAGGTAATGAATTAATGTTACATGCTTATTGCAGTATTCTTTAAATTTCGCGACACAATTTGATTGACAGGTTCGATATAAACAATTAATTCTTGAATCTATGGAATGCAGGTATCCCTAATCTGCATAATAGATTTACTGGAAGAGAGTTCGATTATTATGCATTGAAAATTGTACCAAATTTGGTTTAATATAAAGTCTGATTCTACAAGATCAGATAAACATGGGAAAAGGTTGCACATTGAAATAATACAAAACGTGTATGCTTATTATTTTTTGAATTTTGAATACATGCATTTTGACATAGGTATCTACCTTTGTTGATAACTCAAAAAATAATAATGCCCTTATAAGTCAATGTTGAGGTTTCCCGTCACATTTTGCTCAGCTCATAATGAGGCAACTATTTCATTTTTGATTAATCATTATTTTTTAGATCTATCATTCATTAGGATTTATTTTGGACATAGCCAAGACGTAATTGCTTTTCACTGGTACCCC
>JXSR01S050555.1:0-10791 GCA_000969725.1 Ophiothrix spiculata
TTCTGATTGACGCATGCGCAGACGGGATCTCTCAGTTTATTTCTCACTCTCCCTTACTCATAAAATCTAGATTAAACTTCAAACAGGTAAGTTCTTGTTTAATCTTCCCATTTTAGCTTGTTTCAAAGACATGTTGTAATATTGTTTGAAGAGGACATCCTTCAATTCACAGACTCATCAAATTTTGAATCATTTTAAAAGTGCATAAGGGGGGGTCCATATGGACCCTAGATTTTGTTTTTCTCGTAACATAATCTAATAAAGCTGTTTGATGTAATTATCAGGGTAGGGGTTACGCATGTTTTGGTGCAAAAAGAATTCAAATTGGTCGTGTCATTTTAGAGATAATTAGCATAAACTGGTAAAATGATGGCGCTGTTCAAATTTTGTTTTGTCCCTAAAACCGAAACCAAACAACTTTTTTGAATTTTTAATTTAGCAATGTATTTGTAATTATAATCTGCTATTGTAAGCCAGATTTCAAATTTTTGGCGGGAAATTTTTAGGAAAAAATGAAAATTTGACACGAATTAGATATCTGGCCGCCATTTTGAAACGGAATGACTGATTTTTATTGTTTTTGTTTCATATGAATTTAATTGAGTTAGTGTATCACTGTGCACAGTTTTAAGGATAAATTATGTGGAGAACAGTGTTTTTAAAGCGTTCAAAATCCAGGGCCCTTATGGCCCTTGTGCATTAACGGGATTCTAAAACACCTTATGCACTTAAGTGTTAAGTTTCAGGATTGTTGAAATAGTGGAATTGATCCTCTTTGTCTATGAGTTTAGTGTTTAGAATTTAGAATTCACTTCTGATATGCTAAATATTGATGTAGGATGGTGTTCCATAATTAAGCTGTTCCCTGGGGAAATTTGTCTGGATATTGTCAAAGGGACATGCTGTGATTCTTTGTGTAACTGAAAATAATTAGGAATCTTTATGAAGGGACATATGACATGTTAGTCCAAATAGAGTTAACTCCTATAATAACAACAAATTTCCATTATGATCTCATTTTAATTGATTGATTAATAATATTATTCTTGAAACACATTGCCACACATTTGTGATATCATTCCTTTTATCTGGTATTTTTAAGTTTAAGAGACACTAACCTATGCCATGGTAACCATAGCTTACAGGGGCCAATTTCAAATTTTTAAATAATGCAATCTGAAGAAGACTTATTGTCGAACAAAATAGTCCAAAAATGTCACGGTTAAATATAGAAGATTGGGACATGACTAAAAGTTAACAAGAAATAGATGATTTCAGATGACTGAGGCTTTTTTAATATTTTGATTGTAGAGTTTTGGAAAAATAAAGATTACAAGATTATATAAATGAAATGTTGAGAGTATCAACTTCATTAATATAAATATTGAATGCAAAAAAAAATTCAAATATTTTTCTGAAAATGTTAAAAATATGGAAAGAACATGATGGCTAGTTCCTTTAAGTTGAAATTCAAAATTCCAAAAGTCATTTTAGGTCAAAGCTGTTAGATGCCCTGTAGTTACAATAAATTACTTGCTTCAAATGATCAAAAGAAATCAGGAAATCAGTGAATTGTTAACATTTTGATAAGGGTGCAATTTGATTATGATAGTTTTCTTTCGTAATGACTAATCATGCATATGAATATACTTGGGTTTGCCTTTAGGGACTTGTTATGGTTGTCATTTTGAATAAAGAGGAAGAAGTTGGGTTGGGTTGGGAGATGGTTTTTACAAGGTTAAAATATAGATAGCATTACACGTAAACAAATGCTAATGCAATTTCCTTATCAATTTGTTTTCTTCCACCACTAGTCCCAAGTATAGGGTATTTAGTAAATCACGAAAAACAAAAAGTCAATGAACAATATTAAAAAGTTACGAGCAGAAATAGCAATAGTATTGCTTAAATAAATATGTTTTAACAGATGGTGCTGAATTTGTTATACAGTTTGTATATTTGTTCTAGAATATGAGATGAGTTTCTGTAAGTATTGATAAATCAGTCTACAAGACTGTATTAAAGCACTTTGTTAATTATGAAGTAAGTCAAATGGAATAGAGATATATACCATCTGTGCCATATGGTTGCTATTGCAAAGAAAAGTCAAGCGGTCCAACATGGGTAGTTCAGTGAACTTGGAATCATTTGTGTTGACCTTGGGGATATTTTGAACAAATTCATGATAAGCAAATACAGTTATTACAAAAATGTAGAAGGGTTTAAAAAGAACAAGCTCGAGTATGTGCAAGACTTAAAATAGGTGAACATGCTTTTATTTTAATAGAGAAGAGGTTGATAATTGATAAAGAAATTGATAAAGACTTATACTAGGTTCAAACCCTTGAAAATCAGGGGCCATATACATTTGACAAGAAGACAATAGGTTAGCAGCCAACTAGAGTTACCAGGGTTTCACGAATATGGGCCCTGACTTTCTTTTCCACTGCTTTTCATTTTGCGTTGTTTATTTAGATGGTTTCTAAGTATTTCATACACTTTGCATTTACTACGTGATAAACTCGTCAATCTAATTGGACAGTTGCTAACATTCACGCATTTATTAATTTTGTTCAGATGCACTCTGCTTAGTACGTTGTGCAATCAATCAAGGACAATTTATAAAGCCCCAAAATCAAAAACACATTTTGTTCAAAGGTGCTATATAATGACAGAAACATGGAAAATTAAACATCATACACTTGATTAAATAGATAAATCTTTCACAGTTTCGTAAACACATCAATTGAATATGCCGGAATAAGAACATCCCAACTCCATGAGCTGCCTTCTGTTAAGTTATGTAAAATATAAATGCATATAAATCTCTGATAATGCTTTCAAATCACTAGAAAGCATTTCCATGTCTTTATCCCAATCATAGTGTCACATTTGACCTTGTAGTTGACTTTGTTAGACATTGTTAGATAATTTTCCTAGCATATAGTTGCAGAGGGGAGCTCGTGGAGTTGGTGTTCTTGTAATGGCTGTTTAAATATAGCAACAATCTACTATAACAATTATGTAACAATGTCTAAACAAGTCAACTACAAGGTCAAATGTGACAATATGATTAGGATATTGACATAGAAATGCTATTTAAGTGATGTGAAAGCATTTTCAGATATTTGTATGTATTTGTATTTAATAAATATAATTAACAGAAAGGAGCTATTGGAGTTGGGATATTCTTATTCTTGCGTATTCAATTCCATGTGTAAAAAATGATTGGCTTTTTTGCAAGATTGTCTAAACATGCATACAGAAAACTATTGAAAGCTCTATATATTTGTGTATGTTAGCACACAAATAGAGAAATTCCTTTAGCTCAAGGGTAATATGATATTGATCTGAATATCAGAACAGAAATCTGATCTGTATTTTCATCCAGTATGTGTGAATATATTTTTAACAAACCGTAACCGTACATGCTACATCAAACCCTAAGTATATGCACAAAACACAATTAGTGAAAACGATTCCTTTAAAAATAACACATTTTTGGGAATCTGTGATTTATCTCCTTGCACTGTCCTTGCGTTAAAGATCTATGCTGAAATTTCAAGAACTTGATCATTTGTCTGTTTTTGGACATTTGCGTTTTTGTCTACTAAGTTAGTGCCGGACTAAACCATTTATTGTTACACAAATAATTATAAATGTTCTAAAACAGACAAATGAATAAAATTATCGCTAGATTTCTCTCAAAATGTGCTATTTTTTAACAATTTTATTTTCTTCTCATTCTGGGACAAAGTCCTGTTTTGTGCATACAGACCTTAGTTGAACCAAACCTACAAGCTGTCAACTAGAAAGTATATTCCTAATTCCAAAGCCTCTCCTTATCTCCTCTATCCAAAGCCAGATTTAGCTACTATGATTCTTTGATTATATCTGTTACAAATCTGACATCTTGAATTCATCTGTGATGTAAACATTAGAGAGTGTGTCATTTTCTAAATGTAGGCCTGCTGAACAATGAATTACAGGGGAAACACTTTATAAAAAAAGTTACAGGGGACAGACAAAATTTTTGTTATGACAGGATTTATAAACAAAACAAAAGAAAAGAAAACAACAAAGAAAATCGGCTAAATGGTACAGGAAAAAGAGGCCTTTTCTTGTATCAGATTTCATTAAATGAGTTTCTACTGTACAACATTGTAGAATATGGAAGTGTTGAATTGTTGGAAGGCTCTTGCTTTAAAAATGATAAAAAAACTGAAATTTTAAGTATCTATTCACTCTGTATGTAGCTTTATGTTCATCAGGTTCACAAACTCTCCTTTTAGCTTAGTATATGAATCCCCCAGACTAAATCATTTCATTCAAATCTTAATAGTGCATCATTTACAGGATTCTCAACATTTTATCTATGTGACCCCTCCCCAATAAAATAGTTTGTGTATGCTTTCAGCTTCTGCATACTTTCCTTAACGGTAAAGAACTATTGATTCAAATCTCAGACTGAATTCTATCAGCTAAGTATATGAATCACTCACACTGAATCATTTCATTCGAATCTTAATAGTGCATCATTTACAGGATTCTCAACATTTTATCTATGTGCCCCCTCCCCAATATCATAGTTTCTGTATTCTTTCAGCTTCTACATGCTTTCCTCCAGGGTGTAGCGCAATCGATCTCAATCTCAGACTGAATTCTACAAGCTAAGTATATGAATCACTCAGACTTAGACTAAATTATATCATTCAAATCTTTTAATAGGTTTCATTTCTAGAACTCCCAACAGTTCATTGATGTGCCCTCTCCCAATATCATAGTTTCTGTATGCTTTCAGGTTTGGCATACTTTCTTCTAGGAATAAGCTATCGATCTAAATCTCAGACTGAATTCTGCTTACTATTTATTGGAATAACTTACAGACTCAGATGTTATCACTTTTCTCTGGTGTCTGTGTATTACTATCTTTGTAAGAAGCAAGACTTGTGTAAGTTCCGTTCAGTTCCCAGTAGGCATTACATGTTAGTGTATATCACTTGTTTGAAATTTGATTAGCGCTGAAATACTTGTATAAAAACTTCTTACATATGGATTTATCAAATCAAAATTGATGAAAAGCAAGAGTTTTGTTTTCTGTAATTCTTAGGATTTGTTGTGCTGTTTTGCCATACATATGGCAAAGATGGTATATTTATTTAAATTTCACATCTTTTGTGAAGTTTTATTAGCTGTGTTGTAGTGCATGTTGAACAATAGACTTCTTTTACTTCATAATAGTACATATGTGTGATATGGAATTTAATAGGCACACATAGGACAATTTGAAAACTTGTATTTGCAAAAAAAATTTTTTTTTTTAATTGGGAAATACAAAGCTTCAAAAATAATCAAAATTTCAACTAAATCATTTTCAAGAAGTTAAGATTCTTGTACAATGTACATCCATACACACTGTTTTTGCAACTTTTTTCAAGCAAATCTATAATCTAACCTAATTTTTGAGAGAATTGATTCTTGGTAAGTTAATAAACTTGAGCATGGAATTATGAACTTCATTATAATAGCTGTAATAGTTATTATAGAGGGTAAGCACAGCGGTAGTTCTCTCGACTTGCACCAATGAGGTTTCAGGTTCAATTCCCAGCCCGGTGCTTTATGTGCATGTGCATTCGGTTTTTAGTCCATGTTGCTTCAGCAGGTTTTTCTCCAGTTACTCCAGTCTTCCTCATGCATTCAAAAACTGAATTAAAAACATCTTCAAACCCAGTTGAAGATAGCATCATTTAGCTTACTAGATACCAAGTGCCAAGTTGTCAAAGCTTAACCCTTCCAATCCTCAATTACAGTAGTGGTGAGTATAGCCCATACTGAATTAAATCACACTCAATACGAATTAGAACGCCTGAGCGGTCTATCATAAGTTCCATTGGAAACGCTCAAGCATTCTATTGGATTGAAAGGGTTAAACAAGATGATTTTTTCAAATATCTATTCAAAAGTTACCTGTTTAACCATATCAGAGGTCACCATAATTTATTAAATTAATTCTGTCAAAATCATCCATTACTTTGTATCTGTACATAATTTAAAATTAGCGATTGTTGACACTCGAACTCGGGACCTCATTGATGCAAGGTGAGGGAGCTACCGCTGCGCCAACCCGCTCCCCGCTCACTAAATTAATTTAAAATAAATTTAGTGACTTAACTTCCTTTTAACACACACAAAAAAAATTGTAAATACAGATAACTAAACTTGACCTCAAATAATCTTTATATGTAATACTATATTAGCATAAGAAATCTTAAAGTCTCTATAAAGATGAAGTTTACCAGCTAAGGAACCCAGGGGAGATGTTTTTTCTACCTTTCTTTGAAATTTGAATGTATAATCTAATTGCGCTAAGTATTCTTAGATTAAATGATTAAGATTAGTTCGTAATATGTAACAAATTTGATCTCAATTAACTTTAACATGCAATTCTTTAATAGTAACCCAGAGGTGGGGGCACTCCAGATGGCTTTTTGTACAGATTTTAACCCATCAGTGGCTTTGATGTTTTTTTTGTAGTTTACAGCAATTTTAGGATTGTAAATTCAAGCCAACTCTATTGGTTAGGGTCACTTTTACTTTGTACTGGTCATCTGATATCATGCGGTACATGTTTTGCGCAAAGATGTCTAAAAAAGAGAAAATAATAGAAGTAAAATTTCATGCAAACAAACAATCACTTTCAATCTTTAATACCTAATTTGTAAGAAAAAGGTAATTACAATCTTATGCCATTACACCATTTGTGGTGTGATTTTGCAACACCATTTAGGGGTGCAATTTGCTATCATCAACAATAGTTATGTTTAGAGTTCATTTTTGAGGTGCTTTAATCATGAGTACTACTTAAGTATGTGAGCTATTCCCCAAACCCCACCTGGGAATAGCAACAACAGTGTGGTTTAAACTAGATGCACTGTTACGCAAATATCTTCCAGAAGGCATATTAATTAAGAAAATAGCCTTGGGAAAAAATGGAGACAAAATAACCGTACATTGAACTCCTTCTTACCATTGGTCAAACATCTTCATCTTGAGATAAGATGCTTCAAGGCAGAGGATTGATTTTTGAAACATTGGATTATTTTGTCTTTAATTATGAAGAAACAACCAAATCAAAAATACAGTGCAAATTGGTTTGTAACATGGATCTATATCATACCAATTGCTGTACAATTTCAATTATTTTTTATCATTATTTTGTTTCTCTTTTCTTTTGCATGTCTTTCTTTACATTTGATGTGGATATTATGGATTTGTGGCCAATAGGTAAGTAATTTGAATTACCGTGAGGTGATGAAATCCTATGATGTAATTTGAAAATGTAATGAACACTCTGTTAACAATTATGAGTTTGCTGTATTAGGTTCATCTTCAATTTATATGGTGATGCAAGAGATTAAAATAAAATGTTTGTCTGAATCAAACCAATTTTTCTTTTTGAAATTATCTGTACAGACATTTCTTGCCATAAAATTTCTGTAAACATTCTTTTATTTTGTTAAAATAACAAAATTCTGCAAAAATGGTAGAGGATATTTATATTAATACTGTGTTACAGTTCTGGTACTACCTAAAGATGTAAAATAAAAATGGTGGGGTTGAATATAAAAGGTGTGATCAGAGCTAATGATTCCTTTATTCCTTTTCCACATTCAGATTTTGTAAAACAAAACATTACTATGAATTGAAAATATTCTCAGTACTGAAATATGAGCTCTTTCCCTTTTTTCTGATGTCTATCCTAAAATTGCTCTCTTCCCCAAATTGGCTGTGGAACCAATATTTTCATCATAAAACATTCTTTTCCCATTCTTCCCACAGGGTATATGAGCAGTCATAAATGGCTGGCTGGGGCAATAAGTGACCATCCAGCCCAAAGAAGCCATAAAGTCATTTTCACTTTTTGTGAGGGCGCCTACGGGCGACCAAACATTACTATGGGTTTTGACCTAGATAATTTGCCTATACAATTGTAAGTTGGAAATTCACGTCGCGGTGGTGTTTCTAAGGTGGTGACGTCATTACTGAAATCTCATGAAATTTAATGACATATCACCTTTTTGTTCAACACAAAATTCCAATGGTGTTTCGTGTCAAGCCTACATTAAATTATTTTAATATTGTGTTGTAGGTCTACATGATATATCATAATATAAAATTATGCCAAATAAACACAATATCAAAATTAATATAATGTAGACATAAAACAAAACACCATTTTCTGTTATAACAAGGCTGGTTATACTAAAATAATTGAGGGCGACATATCGACTGAAACGCAGAGATATGCGCTGTAAGATTTTAAGATATTTATGCTGAGGAATAAAATCAGTGAACCAGGGCCGTTCTTTGTTCAAATATGCCTGTGTTAATTATGTTTGTATATGACTTTGATGAATAGAAAACTGCTTCAAATGACATGTAAACAACTTAACAAACATTCTTTGTCACATTACGTAATAATTATTCAAATCCCTATCTTTGTAAATTAGGGTGTCTGCATCCAGGGTCTGCATAGAATGAAATTTGTTAGTAAAAATCGGATGAATAATAATTTATCGATCATTTTTAAATACCGTGCTTGTTTTTGTATGCCAGTCAGTTTAAAAATAATACTTGGGTGACAGTTAGTAGAGGGTCAATAGAAAAATGTTGCAAGAGTGACATATTTAGTGTTGATTCAAAAATTTCCCAGTGAAATTCGGTGTCAAGATTTTTTCACAAAATTTACGCAAAAGTATACGATCTCTTTGAGTTAACAAAATAAAAAGTTGAGGTCACCGACCTATTTTCCTGAAAAATAAGGAAACGTGACTTTTCTCCGAGTTGAGCACTGCACTTGCGAAATCAAAATAAGTGTGTACCGGTACGCGTGGACCAGATTCCTTAAGGATCCTGTCAATCCTTTGTTTTGAGAAATGTTTTATGCTCTGTAAGTCAGCAACGGATAATTAAATTAAAATAAAATTATATATTTATAGAAGCGGAATTGCATACTAAACATGATTTTTTTAGACCAAAATGTGTCATTTTGGCCCTAGGTCCAAAATAATATTTACTAAATCTTGCTTCGATAAAATTTTGAACTATTTTAGTTTTTTAATTTAGAAAGCAATATCTACTATAGGCATATTTCAAATTTTTGATTTCCTTTCTAGTTTTTGAGATGTTGTAAAAAATTAGTCCAAAAACTTCACCGTTGCCACCAATTATTGGCAAAATATGACAATTTTTAAACCATTTTTTTCCTTCAATATTTCAAAAAATAAGAAAAAATCAAAAATATGAAAAATGCGTTCTTAGAGTCTTCTTAGATATTGCTTTCTAGATTCTAAAAAGCAAAATGTTTTGAAATTTTACCAACGCAAAATTTAGCTAGATGATTTTTGGACCCTCTACAATGACTGGCAAACAAAAAGTTACATCTTATTACAATCTTTACGCAGTATCAAGACACCAGATCCGCCGCACAACTAATGATGACAAGAATATTCAGTACATTTATTTATTTTAATTTTGAAGTATAGTCATGATTTGAAGTCAGTCAATCACGAGTTACAGCTGATTTTGATGTCTTGTTTACATCACAAACTATTCCACGCTCCATCAAGATGGCGTCGAAACGGTCTGTGTGTATGGTGCGTATCCCGTCGTGCAAACCCTCTATAGTATAAATACTTTGAAATCGTGTCCAACACCGCTGATATTAGTTCACTCGTGTCCGACACCGTTTCTGTGCTAGGCCACCTTAATTAGTCAGTTGCGATGACAAGTCATGAATTATATTAGTCATGTTGAGGAAATTCAGTTAGTCATGCGTCATTCCGTTAGTTGACTAATTAAATACGCATTTGATATTCACTAATTTGTTATGCAATTAATCATTTATCAATTAACTAATAATTAACTGATTACAAATTGAATATCTAGAGATGGAAACTATTTTTTTAAACACAAAACTTTTTTTTTTCAATATTTCTTAGACATTTACAGCATTTATTCATGAATTATGAATCTTAAATCACTTTGCATGACTAATTTTAATTAGTCAAATAAGACATGTTTTTTGACTAATTAATATTCTCAGTGAACAGATTCAATCATGATTGCCCGAACAATTCCTTTTTAAAGGAATTTTTATTTACATATCTGCAAAGTCCATACCTTAAGGTTTTAGAAATACGAAATACAATGAACTTTATCCGATATCCACAATCAAGTTGTGGTCCGTCAAAGTTGATAATCATCGATATTAAAGATGAAACTGAGATAAAAACATTAAAAAAACCAGTAAGCTTTATACTTTTCTGTTGATGGTCCAACAAAAAAGTGATTTTTTTTGCAAAACTAAAATCAATCCCCCCCCCCCCCCGAAATAAATCTTTGCAGGTGTCTGTGGATGAATGCATAAATATTAGAAATCTGCAAAAAATCAATTCTCCAAATTACAAATTTTGTATGTGTTTTCACCTGTAGTGCAAAATAAAGTTTGACGACTTTACTACTCATAGAGGATGGACGGTCACATATTGTCTGGTTCAATATGTCAGCAAAGATCATAGAATACCTGTAGTGATGATTCTTTGTAAATTTGGTTAAGACTGGCCATTTCTGCCCTTAAGATTCTACTAAAATACTTAGCCAAGAAAATCCCCTTGGGGCAGATGATTTACCTTGCGAGACACTGGCTGAATGATAATGGATCTATCCTGTGCATTAATGTCATTCTGAATGACTCAGTGATTGAATTTGGAATTTGAAGTTATTTAAAGA
>JXSR01S050557.1:0-10209 GCA_000969725.1 Ophiothrix spiculata
CCCCCCCCCTTGGGTAGACGTGTTACAAAAAATAGCCTGGTTAGACGAGGGTTAACTTGGAAAACGTCGTAAATTTACTTAATGCTTGACAGGAAAGACGCTTCATATACGAATTTTATGATCAAATACAATTTATCAGCCAGTATTTGTTGTCAAGAAACCAACTTATAGAACGCCTTGATACTGTCTCATGAGCATCTCCTGCCACGCATGACCGCCATATTGAAATAAACTGTATTGTTATGCATAAATAACATTATCCATTTTTAAGATTAGATACTAAACATACCGCATTGCTTCTATTGTTTATGTATGGTTCAATAATAAAACGCCGTAAAAATATAACAATATATGTCAAGCTACACACTTATATAATCCATAGGCATTCTGTAAATATTATATCATGTAAGTTGACATTCCAAATAATGGTCCTTTCTTGCTATATAATTGTGGCATACTCTTAAGTTGTTGAATCGGGGTATCTGAAAATGTTTTGTTTTTAAAAATAGACTACCGCAATTCTTACCCTTTTGAGCGCTGATTTACATGATCCACACAGTGAAAGTGAGTTAACATTTTTAAAGAAATAAATATAATTATAACTGATTGAGTAGTAATAAATATATGTCGTGTTAAATTGTCATTTTACACAACAAATTTATACATTCAACAATCAATAAGATACTTCATGATCAAAACATGATGTATAAGCATATACATATATTTCGTTCAACATTTTGCCAAAACAATAATTTAAGAAAGCAAAAAAAAAATCAGTATAAGGCTTATCCTCAAAGAGACCGTCTTTTCAATTGTTGTTTACCGTTCAAGATGTATTAGATTCTAAGCATCAATACCAAGGGGTTACCATGTCCAGACAAGAGCCATCCTATTTACATGAAAAGGATGCGATAAAGTAAGGAATAATTTGCATTAAAGAATTAGGGAAATGAAGGAACATTCGATTGAATAACTGTCAATGTCATAATCCAATGTTGTTTTAAAAAAATAAGCATATGCTATACGAGACAATAACAAAATGTAAAAGAATGAACTAACTTTCTATTACAACCCATTATATTAAACTGAAAAAAATACATACGAAACATGTATATGGCGTCTATCAAAATTTTGAAAACACGTTTTAAAATGTGATGATCAAATGAAAGAAGAGGATATTACACCACGTGTTCATTAAAATGTGGATACACATACGTTAAAAGAATCAAATAAAATTAATATTAGACATTTTCCACCTGTAAAGTTGAAATACTTAAAAATTGGAAATATTAGAATATGACCCAAACGATACTTAATCAACCATTTTATCTTCAGTACAACTACCCGCCTTTTAATTTACAAGTAAGACATCATATTCTTTCCTTTTGTTTGTTTCCTTTTACAACAAAATAATCACAATGATCCATCAGCACTATAGCTATACTGTTTTTGTGTTAACGTTATTTTGGTGTTGCTCTGTTTGTTTCCACAATTGCTTTTTATACTTATTTTTTGATGGAGCATTAAAAGGATTTCTGATTTTTATCAAAAGAATCCGTGTATTTACTTTTGAATTCTCCAAATGTTAATACACGCACATAATTATTTAAAACATGTCAGCGTTTATTTATGGGGATTCACGCTGGGTAATCTGATCAAACTGTAAATAAGATATGTACTTTTAAATTTCCCAAGACGGATACCATGCACGCACTTCAGGTGCAAATAAATCACACCTACTGGCAATTTAACGTAATACATATCCCATAACCTATCAAGGTGATAAACAGCATCTTATCAAGAGCAAAGGTATATGGGTCTGGTGAGATGTGTCTTACTTTTTATCAAATCTAAATTAAAATCAGTACCAATATGTTGACGCAGAGTTTTTATATAAAAATTCATTCTTGAAAAATAAATATTTTAGTTACCATTTACGACGACGGACCTGAATATATTCAGCATTTGAAAATATTGATAGTGGTGATAAAACTACAAATAAATTGGTTTAGAAGATTTATATTTTAGAGGCCGCTTCAAAACTCAGCCGGCGGTTGTCTGTCTGTTCTGGCCCTTCTTGGTGGTTTATTCTGGTTGAACCGGACAGAACCGTCCAGAATCAGCAGGCAACCACCGGTTGTGTTTGATTAATCTCTACTTTGAATAGGTTAAAATGTCAAAAACGTCTGCCCACTTTCTTTTGACCCAGTTGAAATAGAGTCAATCAGTATACAGACATGCGTTAATTTATGATTATCCAAAGGCAATTTATATTTCCTGTTGAAAAGATTTTCCTCAAAGTGTTAAATGTATACGTCTGCACAGTGTAAAAAGGCTTCTTTGCAGTGGCATTTCGAGCATTTGTACCAAAAGAAAATATTGGATCGTGTATGTTGCCCCATTTAGAGTTTCGGTGATAACTAATGGCGCAAAATAAGCAAAGTGAAACAAATGGAAACGTGAACATGTATTATACCGACTGATGTGAAATCATTTGCAGAAATCAACCTAAAATATTTTTGTATAAGATTAAACTATTGTATGCTACTCATTTGCAACATGTGAACACTAAATAGAAGTTAGTATAATTTTCTTACAGTAACAACGGCAATATTTTACAACTTAAAACATTTGCAGAAATAAACCAAAAAATATTTATGTATTAAGATTAAACTGTTGTATGCTATTCACTTGCAACTCGTGATCACTTAATTAGAAGTTAATATAATTTTGGTAATTTAGATCTTATAAGACAATATCACCACATCATGCTTTGAACTAAGAATTTGAATTTTGTTAAGTAGTAACTTATGTATGCATCAAAGTATATTTACTCTCAGCAATGAAAAAAATACATGTGTAGCACAATATAAATCAGTATAAACATTTACAAAGGTAGTGCTTCAAGAGCTGGTTCTATTTCATTCTAACTATAAGCGAATGATGGATCCTCAACCAATCCATCATACCACGTGAATCAAAATAAATTGTGCCCGGATTAAAGATGTCCTTGACATTGATTAAATCACCAACTCATACATTTATTGTTGTTACAGAAAAGCAAATTAAATATACTATCAAATGCAGAAAAATGATAGAAATCGGTTGACAAATAAGCAAGATATGACCAATTATATAGGCATACCTCTTATTCCTTCATTCCAATTGGATTTATACACATTAACATTAAACTTGCACTTATCAATGCCTATGAGAATATACAATTCCATGTCTTTGTTGAATTTTCCTGATTTTTTAACTACGTACCATGGTTAAAAGACTTTTTAAATGTCATTTAACAAAATATTTAGTTTGTTTTACATCTCCATAAGAAAAAAAAGGAAGGAAAACCCATGATTCACGCATTATGTTGAACTGCGAACCTGGCTAATTTCTATACAAATCCTGAATTAGCTCATTTGACCATGTTGACCATAAATTATGTCTTTTAAATACTAATTTGTGCAATATTTAATCATTCAATTAACTGGACTACTTATTTATGAAATGTTTTAGTCATTCTTAGCACATATTGCTTCATTTACAATGCCAGTTCATCATAATGCCATAACCCGTAATTATGATAAATGTAATATCTTGCTTAACTGTGTAAATCCCATTGGAACGTAGGAATAAGAGACCTTCTCACAAAATTGGACACATCTTACTTATTGTTCATCTGATTTCTATCATTTTTTGCATTTAAGATATATATTAAATTTGCTTTAATATAAGAACAAGAAATTTATGATTTGATGCTTTTATCAAGGTCAAGGACATCTTTAATCGGTGCACCTTTTTTTTTTTTTTTTGATTCACGTGGTAGTTGATATATTGCTAGTAAAATGCACAAATGAGGAAGTCATACATCATGCATGTTGCCCACTATGTGCTAATAATCGAAATAACAGTACGCATATGTCTACGTGTCCATTGATTTTTCCTATTTGGTTCACAATAAAATAAATTTTTAAAACTAAATTAAGCATCTGCCCTGTTCCCATGGATGTATTGTATTGAATGACGCCGTGAATTAAAAATTGAAAATATTCATTTTTTTTTTTTAAATACAGGACATCATAGATTGTAGCTGTATTTGTAACTACATTTTGATCTGTCGTTGACCAAATTTTATAGAATAAAACCATATTGCTGGACTGGATTACGTATCTTAAAAGATATTCCTCACACCAACAAAGTTAGATTAACCTTTAACCTAGAGAGATCCAATGTTATTACCTTTCGGTTTTAATGATTAGAATATCGTAGGAAGTTAGTGATTCCAGATAAGATTCTGTTAATTTCATTAAATCTATCTGTTAACAAAAGGCAATACTCTACATATTCAATAAATCTGTATTAATAAATAAATAAATACAAAAATTGTACCAAAATAATTATATACGATGCATTAAAAAAAAAAAACATGTAGGTAACCTGACGAAAGATTGAAGGTGAATTCTTTCATAAAAGAATTAACGTAAGCATATGTCCTATGGTTTATGAAACATCCGGCTACGTTTCAATTGATTTGACTATTCATTTATAATATAACAAACATCAAATCTCTATTAAATCAGCTGCATTATTCCAATGGATTGCGTTGAGTAAAAAAAAACACCCGCATTTACACTTTAAGAAATGTAGAGTTTAGAGTTAATTACATATTTGATCGTTTAAAAATTGAATTTTTCACAATCACATTTTTTTGATTAATTCAATGATACTGTATATTGCGTATTGTTCACATTTTATTTTCATAAGCCACTGGATTGAGTTTCTATCGGTAGTATTTCATAAATCAGTGATTTGATATTTCAATACACCATGACATGTGAATGTCACTATAAAGCGTATATAGCAACAGAATAAGAATTTAAATTATAAAGGAAAGGTCAGGAATGTAGGTTTACAAGGAAAATAGTGAAATTAACCCGTCAAACCATTATAGGGGTTTAGAGCTATATGTTGATAAAACATTTAAACGTTAGACTCGCAGAAAATATTTGTAACAAAAAGAATAAGGAAATATTAAAACGCTTTACGCGTAAAACGGTCCACCCCTTTTATAGAATATGAAAAAAACAACACCACATAGGTAGTATTCATTTTTATAAAATTTTAAAACTCATAACCTACGTCAATTGTGAATGTGGTCAATTTCAATGAACGACTAACCGCTTTGGTGTGTGAATTTTGATGGACCCAAGTCACCATTTGAATCGGTGTAATTGCAGTAATAACTGTCTTTTTGTGTTTCTGCTCGTCACTGTAAAAAGGAATACCTAAGCAGCGCAGCACAAATGTTCTAACGTCGTTGCAACTAGACTTCTATGACAATCTCCAATTATGTCAACTTACCTTAAATGGAACATTTACTTTGCCTTGTCCTTCGTGTCTTTGAAACTTTTCAAAGTTACTAGATTGCTCTTGCTCGTCCATTCGGGGTGCAAATGGAGATAATGTTTGATCTCGTGGTATTATCATGACAAGAAAAGGAGCAAAGGACATGACGAAGCCAATTCCTACTACAAACTGAAGTGTTCTTTTTCGACGTCTAATGAAAAACATTTTATTGTTGATCAATGGCGTAATTCCATATATAAATCCAAAGATATTTTGTCAATTGTTTCTTAAACTCATACTGAAAATGTTAAACCGGATGGAATTATTCCATGATAACAATAATTGAATGGACCATAAAAATTCAAATATCAGCATTATTTATCAGTTTCTTGATGAATAATCTGCACTTATAAAAAACAGAAATAAACTAACTGCAAATGTGTTTTATACTCTTAATAATCAAATCCTCCTGAAATATATGAATTACTAGATTCCATACGCAAATAATAATCCAGGTTCAAGTATAAACCGTTTGCCGTAATTTATGGTACATCACAATGTTTCTACAGTAATGCAATATATCCGTCACTACACGCAAGCAACCATTAAGACCTTTAGTAGAGAAGTCAACGGTGTTAATGCCAAGATAGCAGTGAGCGAGTGTATCTTATGCCAATATCTAACAGTGACAGAATATATTCCACGTGAGTCTGTGTGTTATTCTGCTGCCTACTATCGAGCGAATGGAGAACTAACTAGTCGTATCATTCTTAAAATGCCTTATGGTGAAATGGCAGAGCAATTGCATCTGTTATTAATACCGAGTGGCGTACTCTATAGCTCATGCGTCTGACTTCAAAACATCCCTGTTAAGCAGCGCCACAGCACACTGTCAAATTCTATTTCTTATGTCACGCTTTTGCTCATCATGCACAGATGTATAAAACCTGTAGATATTTTGACAACTTATCAGAGTGTTATTTTGGAGTAGAAACGGTATGATTTGATCAATAAAATTTAGGAACTTTCAGGCATTCAAACATTTATGTATTAAAGTAAAACCAAAGAAAATAATGCACATAGAAAAAGAAATGTAAAACCAGATCTACAATGTGGACGTTTTGAAAGTATCAACCCTTACCTCAACTAAGTAATATTACTTTATGTAACGTTAACTCCTCCTTTTCAGAAATAGATTTACCAGGTATACACTGTATGCAGCGCTCCAAGAAGGAGCATTCGCACAGGGGACCAACGGCTTAACGTGACTATCCGAACCACGGAGCAATTAATATACGGTATTATGCTTTGTAACTCAGCAACCGATAATTAAATCCATCTAAAAGTATACATTTCTAGATGTGGATTTTCATGTAGAAGATGATGGTTAGGTCAGTTTTGGACCAAAGTTCCAAAAAAACCGTGTTCTTGGTCCACAACATATGTAGACAACCTAACTCAATTTTGAAAAGTTGGTTTTCGAATGTTTTTTTAGAATCTAGAAACACAAGTCTAGAAACGCATTTCTCAATTTTTGCATTTTTGAATTACTTTTAAAAATATTGCCAAAAATGATTTATTCTTGTCATTTTGGGCATATGTTTGGTTTTCCTTTAGCAACACATTTTTGTAACAATAAGGCATGCACTATTTTAAAAGTCAGAAATAAACATGAATACGACTGTTTTACATGACACTTTATAGGCAACAACACATACTAAGTTCGCGAACTTTCCCTATGTGTATGATAAATCATATAGCGTGATAGATAGATGATTTACACATTTTAGTTATCGTGCATGGAGGAATCGAATTTATATTACTAGATAAGTAGAACGATATTTCTTATTTGCAGCTTTAATGACACTTTACAGGAGATATAAACACAACTCCACTGAGGCATATTTTACCAATTTATCAACGAGATCTGTGTCAAATGAACTAAACGCATTATTTCATGATGAAGCATGGTGTAGTTTGTATCTTTTGAGTACTGCCCTAGGTGTGTAATTTGCTAATTAAATATTCCTAATTCATATTTCTTAGATGTTTATGTAAATGGAAACAGATGTGATCACTATAATACGATTCCGTTATTTTGATAGCTTCCATATTCGCAATCACAACTTATATTTTTTTATTGTTGCCGGAAGTTTAGTTCGAAAACACAAACAAATACCTGCTCCCAAGAAACCCGGACAAAGTAGCCAGAACAATTATGGACTTACAGCCCAACACACTTGCCTGAAATCAATAGAAAACAAAGGAATTTTCTAGGGAAACTTTGATTTTTCATGGGCAAAAGGTTGAGCAATGTTGACAACTGATACATCATTTTAAAACTTGTAATTTCAGCATTTTTAATATGGACAAATCAGAGAAATAATTTTCTCAACTTTGTCTGAGTTTCGTGGGAGCAGGTCACAACAAACATGTATTTTCAAAGTTCCAAATATTTGGCCTTTCAAGCAATATCAGTATACATTTACTCTATACAGTATTTGCAACTAAAACAGTATAATTATCTGCTTGAAGTTAAAAGCACACGTTTTGTATTTTTTACATAAAAATATAGGAAAGATGAACTTTCTGACGATAAAAATGAGTGAATTTATATGGATTGAAGGGCTTGTGTCAAGATCGTGAGCAGATGTGAGCCTTTCACATGGAAATCGCACTGTAAAAGTGGCATATATCACTTTGGCATCAAACAGGTTTTTTTGTTGTTGTTATCTTTATTAAATAATTTTTATTTTTTCATTGCCAGCCCGAAGTCTTCTGCAAAGTATAAATTTGAGGCAAAGGGATTTGGAACAGTTTTAGAGCTGAGAGTGGTTAGCCTAAATTGCCTTTATTAAAATGGTTCCGTTTTCAGCAAAATTAGCAATTAGTAAAAGAATTACAACAAAAATATCGCCTGTCATATTTTAAAGTAGCGATTTCAACGTTTTGCCTCAAGTAATTTTGACAATGATTGTAGTACAACGGCTAGCTCTTTGATCGTTGACAACAAACAAGGCAGTAGCAAAAATGAATTACCAAATGTCAAACTTAAACACGTGTCTGCTAAATCAACCTTATTCTCTATGCTCAATAGACACGTATTCTGAACATCCGCAATAAATTCTAAGTAGAAAATAATACATTGAATTTGGTGACGTTATTTAATGCAAATTAAATTGTGTACTATTTAAAATACCACTTTTCCGACTCCTCATCAATCTAAGGTTAAATATATAAAAATGGACAAAAGGTAGTCAATATTCATCGAAATTGAAAAGTACCAATCTGCATCAGTTATCTAAGGACACTATAAATAGACATGGGTTAAATTGGCGAAGATGCAACATTGAATATTCCTGTTGGCTAAAGAGATTGGTGAAAACCCTTACCCTAATCATTACTATAGAGGTGAAAAATTGAAATATGAAAAGATAGGAGATGAAGTGTTTAGTGGTAGCATGACTAGGTTATATGTATTTCCTCAACACACTCAATACAGTTATTGATGAATTTTCATTAGTTGATGAAAAATGTTGATGACTGTATAAATGCATGAATGACTCAATGGTAACCACATCAAAAAGCAACGGTTATGCTCTCAATATGTTTAAGTACAACCATATGCAAATGCATATCAGAAATGTGTGTCTGCGTGTCGTAGAAATTGACCCTTTTGAAATTAAAAGAAACAATTTAGTTGTGTTTGTATAATTCACGTTTTCATTTGCATTTCATTTGAAAACTAGTAATAGGCAATATTCAATATGACGAGATGTACTTAACTGTGATACTATCTAAAGATTTTTGTTTCCATATTGAGCATGCCAGGATGAAAACTTTTCATTGGCGTGAATGCGTTGTTTGTCTCCTACTCTCCATACTCATTGGACATAATTACAACTACATATGGCCAAGCGCGAAATTCATTACAAATGATTGCAAAGTCATTGTCAATCATGGAAAGTAATCTAATAATAAATAGATTGTATTAAACGGATTGTTGACATCACGGGTGTATTTTGCAATTATAATGGGGAAAGTTGAAATTTATTTAATATGCGTAACTCTTCTGATTCTCAGATTAGTTAAAAATCATGAAAGGATTGTTCATGAAATGAAACAAGATTATATACCGCTGCCAATTTGAAATATGCAGTTGTGTTTCATTAAAACTCATTTGTATTATTAATTGCTTCTCTTTAAAACTCTCGTCATAGTAGATACGTTATTTGTGTTCTATTACCATATTGAATAATAGCTTATAAGCTTGACTTGTTAAACGTTGACAATAATGTTGATTCATTAAGCAAAAAAAAAGCGTTTCTTAAAATAAATAGCAGCCATTTTGAATTTGGTGGCCATTGTGAAAATATAACTTTTAACTTCAGCTAAAAGTAGCAAAATGTAGCAAAAATTGTCTTTTAAAGCAATATGTCAACATGTTCATCATCATACACAGACCTGGTTTGGAATAAACATCAGTAATCTAAATGATTCTTGGCAAAACATTAACAAATGTTTTAGGTAAGAAAAAATAATGTGTAAAATAATGCTATAGATTACTAACTTTTGGTCATTTTACACCTCACTTCGCCACCATTAACATTATGTATTTTGTTTTGCATTCAGTATTATATACAAAATGACAGAAATGGCAAAAAACTCGCATATCATACCTTTTTAATGACCACAAAAATAGATCGGTATAAAAGATGTGTATCCATTTTACGACTTGACAGGACTTGAAGTTATAACCGACATTGAAGCGAAATAGAATCTAATTGACAATGCATTGGGCAATGTGGCAGGTTAGTGTAGAAGGAACTAAAGAAGTCATCATTGTTATCTCGGTGTAAAAAA
>JXSR01S050557.1:13905-30294 GCA_000969725.1 Ophiothrix spiculata
TTAGGTCATACTCTCTTTGTCATTATGTAACATAGACCCTACTCTTGTATTTTGGGATGACCCTTTCAGGCCTCATTGAAAATAGTTCTCTTCCTTATACCGATACCCTGAATAATATTTAATTGTGCATATTTCAGTATTATGCGACCTTAACAATTTCCGCGTTTTATACTAATTTTCGCTTGCGCTTGCACTTTCGCTTCCGCTTCCGCTTTCGCTTTTTACACTAAGCCCACTGAAATGATGCAAACAATTATATTGACTAATATATACCTTATAAATATAGATGATTGTGGGTCAGTTAGTATTTTTGACGTTTTGTATTCGGAATAAATCTCCTGTTCATCGCCATTGATAAAGCCTGAATCAAATTACGATGACTTGTCTTGTGATAATGGTTAACAATTTTAGAGCTCTTTTAACCCTTATCTATCTATCTGTTAATTCTTATTCTTATTTCATTTCATGAGTTGCTAAACCACAGTTTTACAAAGAAAATAAACAATAATCATCAAGCTAGTGGAATCTTATTGTAAAATCGCGTAGAAGAAGTCGATATTAAACGGATGGAATTAACTCCTGGGGATTGAGGTGTATATGATTTCGATTGATTTATAAGTTAAATTGAAAAGTTTATTTCTGTTAGAGATAATAAAATTTTAAGACATACAGAAGGTACATATTTGCAAATTGCAAAGCGTCATTGCTTTTTGTGCTCAAATTAGATGTTAACAAGTAATGCATTAGGCTTTCTGGTTAGAAAACCATGTTGTAAACTATATTATTACGGGACAATACGTCTCACATTAATAGATTTGTAAATTATGTACCGTAAATATTAAAAAATTCTTCAGGATATATCGTCACGTTCACCAGAATTAAAAACAATATAAATAATCGAAATACCAATATATATCAAATGATAGCAAATCCAAATTAACATTCAAATATTAAGAAAATAAAGTGAAAAACAAGCTATATTCAACGCAAAGCATTTTGATTTATTTGAGAAATTTCAACTGGAAACATCATTGACTGAGAGACATATTTGAAAATTAAAGTTAAAGCGTTAATTTTCTTCTCGTTATTATGAAAGCTACCCCCCCCCCCCGAAAAAAATATATATGTGAGGCCTACTTTGAATCAGCTATTAAATTTATAATGTATCTCATTTTTGTCAAATTTTTATTCAACTTATTCATTACGTGGTGCAAATGGAGAATATGTTCGATCTGACGGTATTACATGTCAAACAAAGGAACTAAAGACATGGTTTAGATCATTTTATGCAAGATTTGAATACTCACTTACAAGGCTTTAAAGATTTGATGCTTATGATGTATATATGAGTATTTAACCAAAGACAGTTCATAACAAGCAATTGTAGTTGGTAAAAGTCATGTGGAAATCATAAAATTATATAGAGCACAAAACCTAAGCAAAATATATCACTAAGCAGATTAACATTATAAATTTAGAAGTAGTAATTCTAATTTATGGTTAGATGCTGCATAAATCATTGTAATATATTGCATAATCAAATTCACTAAGAAATAACTTATGGAATCTCAAATAGACAATCCGAGTTAACCATCTGTTGTAATTAATTATTGGACATTACGATTTTTGTTTAGTTTAATATTATATGAGTTTTTTATCCTACGAAGATAAAGATTATTAGAAGAGATTTTTTTGGAATGATCAGACTGTAAATGCCAATACATCACCAAGTGAAAATCCCCATATCTACACAAGGAGAATAAAACTCCACGTGTGCATATGTTTTTCCAGTGCTTGCTTTTGTGTGCATATATAACTATCTATATAGTCATATCATACTATAGGGTGCAATATCCCAAATAACGTTCTTATACTTTTACACGTAAAGTAGGGGTCTGAAAACGCTCTGTATCTCTGTAATTAGTGATTCAAGCATTCTAGATTTAACTTTGTTTTCAAGTTTTGAAGCAAACCTTTCAGAAATCATCAAAGAAACAATATGGTGGCCGGCTTGTTTTCCCGATATATCAGGCGATATTTTGTAATGTTTTTGCCGGCCTGTCATGAAAAAGCCCGACTTGACCGAGTATTTCTAGAGACACGCATATTTGTTCCATCTTTAATTTCATTATAAAATGTTCTGTGGTGCTGATTTTTTCTACACATTCACAACTATTACTAAACTAAATAATTAGCATAAAATCAAAATGAAACATAGTCCCGTATTATTTCTATATAAATGTAATTTAATGTCCTATTCCACCTTTGTGGTCAAGTTTAAAAACAGGCAAATTTGCCACTAGCGTCACTACGTGTAGCGATTTACGATATTGCGACCTTTAATGCCCTAAGGCAAAATGGCAGAGCAAGGCCATCTGTTATTCATACCTCGTGGCATATTCTGTAGCACATTCGTTTGACATCTCTGTCAAGCAGCGCTACAACTGGCTGTCAAATTGTATTTCCTATGTTAAGCGCTAGCGCGTCATGCACAGATGCAAAGAACCTGGAGATATTTTGACTACGTAACATAGATATATTGAAAGATCTTAATTGTAGAAATCGATTTGCAATATTCATGACTGCTGCAAAGAAATAAAAATGTGAAACAATGTAAGATTTTCAGTTCATGATCCTCAAAAGGTTTTTTGTTTTTATCGTATGAGAAAGAACCAGGTTTGGGTCAGATGCAGTAACTTTATAGGTTTTACAAATACAACGGCATTGAATTTAGTCTAGCAATATGAAACACACATCCATAACAGTACATCGAATAAGTAGGTTGCTATCTAAATATATTTGACTTCGAAAAAAAAGAGTTCAATGTACTAGACAAATACATTTCTAATATTAAGAGTTTCTGGTTTCTCACAGCATTGAATTTTAACTTTGAAAAGCTTTCATCCAGCGCTCTCTTTTAGCGCAACCACGGTAAACACATTAATACATTAATTGATACATGTTCAAATGGTGTAAAAACATCTTCAGCATTCATTATTGAATCAAGTTTAATCAAAAACTCTCATGACATTGGGTTTAATGTTACTTATTCATGCTTTTTTTTTTTTAATTCTTCTTTTACTTGGGATCCCGTTCAATGCATCAGCACTGTTTTTCCCCATGGGACCAAGTCTATGATGGGACCAAGTATTTTTCTGTTGTGATTTATCTCCGGTCTGTAATATTTGTTGCAGTACTACATGGACCACTTAGAATGTCGGTATAATTTATATCAAGCGTTGCATCAGAATCAAGATTTATAGCCTAGAGCAAGAGTTTCCATTTGCTTTTAACACATACTTTTTAGATTTATATCAATCCACACGCCTGCAGTAGATGTCATGTATTTACTGAGTAGCGAGATACTGGAAATGAAACAAATTCTCTGATGAATATTTGACAACGTTATCAACAAAATAACAAAAAGAGATATCTTACATGTTGAATTTCAGAGAAGCAAATAACAAGAGGAGATACCTTACATGTTAAATTCAACACGTGAGATGATAATGACATACTGAGAGTGTTTTTTCTTACTGACTTAATTTCAATGTTGCTAAATAACATCTTTTAAAATAAAGCATGCCTTCTGTAACTTTGAGAAACAATTTCATGATATTGTTTTAACACAGATCTTCAAAGTGAAAATGCATTGATTTATCAATTACTTGGGAAATGGCTTTTTATCGTTGGTGAGAATTTCTTTCAAGATTAAAGAAAGTGTCTTCTTGAAAATTAATCTTTTTGCTTTCATTGGCTAACGGTTACTATTCGTTTCTTAAAGTAATTGTGGAGACGTCTCCGACATGGTTCAATAGGCGGTTGCCTACGCGTAGGGCATAGTAAGCCTGCGGAGACCTTGAACAATGTTGATGATACATAAGTAAACCTTGCTTAGATAATCTTCAGATAACTGAAGCAATAAATTCAATTAGATATTGGTACTTATACATGTCTGACGAGTAATGGACAGAACTGTTATCATACCATCATATTGAAATAAAGATATCTTTGCAATGCCTTTACCAATCCTGACCATTCTGTCACCATTTGAAATGTTGCTTCCATCTAATTGTTGAACCTTTTTGACCGCACGGTATATCCTATTTTACGTATGATAAATCAAACGTACGCTTAATTAAAATCGTTACGAATCGAACCCCAGAAAACCTAAAATTCCGTGATTTGGGCTAAGTCAGAAAGAGTGAAGGTAACCCACAATGAAAAAGGCTGAAAAAATAATAATTATAGAAGTATGTTCCTGTAGATGAATGTTAACGTTTATATCTAGATAAATATAATTACATTTGTTAATAACAGTTCCACTGGGAGTTCCACAACCATACCTTTTCACAACCATGGAATTCCACCGTGTCCGCCCCTATCTGGCTACACCAACGAGTATTTTCAAATAAGTTCTTGGAATGAGAAGGTATCTTTATAACGCATTTTCTTCGAAGATATAATGTGTATTAAAATGTAACAGATTCTTTTATATCTCAATATTATTATACCTAGTAGCTATTATAAACATCTGAATTTACGACCGTATCCTTATCATGCACACCAACGTTTCCGTAATGCTCGTCTCATCGGTAATGCTCCTGGCATAATACGCTTCTTTTACAAAAGTATCAAGGACATGTAATTTCCTATCATCATCATAATTATTTTCATTAAATAGAGCGACAACTGATTTCTGTATTTTGAAAGCTACTACCTGCGGCTAGTTCCTCGGATATGAATTAACATCGCCGTCGTGAGTGTCTATTAACAACGATTTATGATGCAGTGGTTTTGTATATTTCAATCCATTTAAAGGCATGTTATATTCAATATAGCACGAGAACTAACGGTTTCATTATTACATTTATTATACAGAAAATTGATCCATCATCAATGATAGGAGCTAGAAGATAATTGAAAACAATACACTTAGTCTCTAATATTTGGCTGCCCTTTAGCATTAGCATTAAAATAAGGGAAACAAAAATTAAAATGTGTTTGTTTCCTTGTTTGTTGGTTTTAGGACGTGTTTGACGATATCCCTTTGCAATCATTTAAACAGGTCTAGTTTTATTTCCATACGTTTCCCATTGCTATACATAATTTGCCTGATAAATAAAAAAAAGAAATAACAATTTTTTTTCAAATCAGAGATTGCGATTACAAACCTGTATTAGAAATTGATTCTTTTGGCTTTAAGATATTAAACAATCTAGAAGAACAACGTTATGGAATTGCTCAAAGGAATTCGATATTAAACGGATGAAATTATCTTCTTTTATAGATTGGAGTGTATACTGTTTCACTTAGTTCGAAAGGAATTGTTTTGAGTTTAATAGTATTCGATTGGAATATGATAATTTTACTGCATGAGATTGAAACATGATGATTACTTACTGACAGTGCAATAACTGACAGTGCAATAACTTCAACTTACGGTTAAACAAAGGATATATTTTACTTGACCTTGATTTCAATGTTATATCTGTATTTTGATATTTTTATAGATTTTAAATAAACATGAAACTAAACTCCAAAACAAAGGTTTTTTTAAAACAACAATATTGAGTTCAAATATAATTAATATCAGTATACCATTACGACTTGTCCCAAGATCACTAGACTGAAACTGTAAAGAGTTTGGAAAACGTAAGGTTCTCTTTGTCCAAAATTGAAATAGTGGCTACGAGCCTAAAAGTGAAATAAGATAGATGAATCAGCAACACCTCGCTAACATTTTGTTTTTGTTGATTTTCCATTTCACAAAGATAGGTTTGTTTGTTATATTAATGGCTGCAGTATGACTTTTGGTTACTTACTAGTAGCTGCACTTTAAAAACGTGAAACAGAGCATCGAATTCTATATATATATATATATATATATATGTCTTTCTTGTTCAATGTAAATATACTCTCATTAACCACAGACATTGTTAATGCCTGAGAGATGTATGATTGCATATCAAACAAACCAAAAACTAGAGGTAATGAATTCAGGATGTTCAAGTAAAACCATGTGCTACAGAATGGTACGGTTAATGCATCATCGTATGATGCCCTAGATTTTATCACCATTATAGATATCTTACATGATACTTTGAACAAACACGTAGTAAAACTAGTGTTAAAACGAACATTTGACACGATATATAACTTTAAAATAAGCCTATGGTATTACAAAGTAGTGGGGTTATGACCCCTCACATGAAGCCAAATTGGCTAACTTAGCATTGTAGCAGCTTGTTGTAACATAGCAGATTATCACGCTTTCATTCAAAAAACAACAACACCATTTGCATATTGCATAATAAGTATTTTCACTATAATGTGACAAACTTTGAACTAACTTAAGTTACGAACATCATGAAATTACGAGGTTTTGACCAAAAGGTATGAATGTTTGCGTAATTTTTAAGATGTTCATGAAATTTAAATCATTAATTCAAGGCCAATAATATTGTTTAGAGACTCTACCACAGAACGTCAAAAATTCTGACAATGAACATGCCATTGTCATGTTTGTACCCTTAAAAGTGTTCTATTTTCTTGGTACTTTAATAAAAAGGTAATTTTAATATAAATTTTCGAACAAAAGGTATCGGTTACAATTGATTTTAGCTTATGAATTATTTTACGGACTTTGTTTTAGAAACAAAAAATTTCTCTAAACTAAGAGGGTGGAAATATTTTTAGGTTCAATGCTTCTCTTACACATTATGTTAAATGCTTGACCATACATGTCTGTTATCCTCTTGATAATTATTCTCGTTAAATATATGAAGAGACAAAAAATGTGAAAAAGTGAAAAGAAGTTTTTCTAATTGAAAATTGTTGTTTATCTCTAAATGTGTTGTAATTCTATATGCCAACTTAAAGTGCTAAATTAATTATCAATATTTGTATAGTCAATAGTGGAGGTTACTTTAATAATGACGAATGAAAGTTGTATGTGTTGTTGACATTGGAGAGTACTCAAAGTTGATTATTTTGCAATTGTATTTGAAAATAAAATCGTTAAATACATACTATTAAATTACTTTTCTGTTTATAGAATGTTTGTCTGTTTATAGCAGATACATGAAGTGTATCTTTAAAGTATTTTTACATTAGAAGTCAGTCTTAAATATGTTTATGTGTTTACTTAAATCAAATACAAGGTGTTTATGAAGGTATCAAAGCGTTACGTAAAGAAATTAGAATTGCAGATTAATCTTAGAAAATTAATTTGAGTGTTTAATTACTCGTGTATTTTAAAGAGGTCATAGCGGTACAGAATCGTTTATCGGGAATATTGTTTTTTGTGTTTCAGGAAAGAAAGTTATTAACCCAAACCATTTTCAGTTAAAATATCGAATCCAGTACGTCTGATTTTATTTAGTTCCTGAGTTACCTATAATACACATGATACTTATAATAACTGTAATTACATCAGTCACAAATGAAACCATGGTTGGATTTTGATAAGAGGTTTATTCAGTTATATTTTGTAAGAGACTTATACACTTTTATAAGTGATCTTGTACTGAATATAAATGAGAGCTAGAGACTAACTTATGTCATCATATTTTAGAATACATATAATTATTTGTCAGATGACGTCATTAAATCAACATTAGCATGTTCATTCCCCGGATATACTCCGTGATGTATGGATGAAATTCACATTAATGTATTTTCTAAACATATACTCCGTGGTGTATGGATGACACTCACATTAATGTATTTTCGAAACATGCATAACCTGTACATTTTAAAATGATATAGTGTTAATCAGTGAAAACAATTTAAGATATCAAGTCAAACTGCAAAGCGGAGGTATGTTGAATACACCATGGAGTGTATTCCATACACCACGTTGTTCATCAAATGAGATAAGCATTTGCATTTACCTTGTCAGTATCATTACTTTAAAAGCTAACTTTGGAATTAATTTTGTAATTTAAAAGCCGTCACCTGCGGTAATGGCTTGATTGTGCAAAGAAATATCACGCAAATACAATATCTTAAATTGTTTTCACTGATTAATACTATATCATCTTAAAATGTACAGGTTATGCATGTTTCGAAAATACATTAATGTGAGTGTCATTATATCATTTAATGAATCAATGGTGACAAAGATTAAGCAAACACATCTAGCGTCCTGCAAATTTGATTTTCTTAAGAGAGATTATTAATTGGATTAAACCAGCCTTTCATTTGTAGATACACTAGTAACTGATTCGTCGAATGGCTTTTCGGTCATTTACCTAAATCGGGCGCTTAGTGTTTATGTATGTATTTTGCAGAGTTACAAGATACTTCAACAAACTCGATGAAAAACAAAAGCAAATGACGAACGCCATATCTTCCCATTTGATACATGTGTGTTCTTATCTTTATATTGATTTTGTCACTGGATTTTGTATAACATTCATCATTTGCATTGATGCAACATAGACCGTAAAGATGTAAAAGATGTATATTCATTGCAAAAGAATACAGAGGAAGCTGCAAATAAAAGGGATTGCTAATAGAGGAATAACCTGTGTGTCGTTTACATTTCCTGTAACTTGTCGCCCCTTTTATTCGGCAGTGACAAATTATTAATGTCTCTGGTTTATTACGATTGCAACGGACTTTTTACCATATTACAGATAGAGATTTAGATGTTGGTGTTGTTTAACGTTCTTGTTCAAAGCAAAATTGAAATTATATGTCAAAAGAGCATTTAATTAAAGAGTAATTGGAAACATAATTTACAATACATACACATTTACACTTTGTTATGTATAATTTACAAAACATTACAGAGTCGTATTTTTGTCAGCACTCCGTCAATATTTGAATGACTACTATTCTTCAAGATTTGACAGCCTAATTCCACACGATCGAGTATATGTCAAACTCTACCTTGCATTTTGGAATTACAAATTCTCTGTGTACGTAACGTATGTATTAAGGGATGTGATTGATTATAAGATTGAAACAACAGATCGCTTTCATATATAAGATTGAAACAACAGATCGCTTTCTGTATGATATTGGCAATACTGGGTTCTTTTTATGTTTTTGGTTTGTTGAATACTTTACTATGTTTAATAATTAAACTGGAAGGTTTATGCAAGGTTGATATTGCATTTATTGTACTTAAAAACAATATGTTTGTTATATCTCTATTACGTCATATATGTTTATATAATAGATTGTTGATCTTTTTAGACAGAAAGTTAATTAATTAAAGATATGATTCCTTTAGCTTTCTTGGTAAAAAGTACCAAGTTGGGTTTCCTTGGTGAAAGCAATGACAAGATGACAAGATTGTAGTGTGTCTGATCAATGCTAGTTGTGTACATCAGATATGCCACAATGAGTAACATGTATGAGCCAACAGATTAATTTATTAAATAGACACATTCTTATTAATAATATTTTTTCAAGATGCGCTTACCTGGTGTATTGAATGGCGTTTTTCCCTCTCCGATTTATTTTACAGATGCAAGTTCAACAAATCAGTCCTTGATTCTTCTTTAAAGATCGAAGGACTTTGTCGGTATAGAATTTTAATTTCTGGTCTTATAATGAAAAGAAGGTTTTCGAAATTAATTATTAATTGTAAATGCAATATTGGAGATTATCCAATGACAAAAAAAAAGATAGTATGTCTTGTTGACATTGGCGGAGAGTACTAACAGTTGTTTACTTTGCAATTGTACTTGGAAATGAAATAGTTGTTAAATACTACTAAAATAAGTTTTCTGTTTATAGAGGATAAATAGAGTGTATCTAAAGTATTTTTACATAAAAAGTCAATCTTTAATAGGTTAATGTGTTTACTTAAATCAAAAACACGGTGTTAATTAACGTATCAAACTGTTACGTAAAAAAATCGGAATTGTAGATTTATCTAAGAAAATTAACTTGTGTGTTAAATTACTCGTGTATTTTAAAGAGGTCATGGTGGTACAGAATCGTTTATCGAGAATATTGTTTTTGCTGATTAATGTTAAGTGTATCTTAAGTATTTTAACACTAGAAGCCAATCTTTAATAGGTTAATGTGTTTACTTAAATCAAAGACAAGGTGATAATGAAGGTATCAAAGTGTTACGTAAAGAAATTAGAATCGCTGATTAATCTTAGAGAAAATTAATTTGAGTGTTAAATTACTCGTGTATTTTTGAAGAGGTCTTAGTGGTACAGTATAGTTTCTCGGTGATATCATTTTTTGCCGATTAGTATTTTTTTCTAAAAGGAATGAATAATTTTAGGTCCTTTTTCAACGTCAATATCATACATAATGATATTGATATTGAAATCTCAACTCACTCACTGGTAGTCCAGCTGTTATTGTTTAAGGGGGTGATAGTGTTACGCAATCCTGTGCTCAGATATCCTAGATCCTTAAGACTACACTATTTTTGAAGAGCAATAGAGGTTACTGTAAATCCATCTTCTATCATGGACGGAAAGTCCAGATATTTTAGATAAATTTAAGTAGTCCCGTCTTTTCTTCAACAGCAAGTTGGTCAAAAGACTACGTACCATAGGCTGTATTATGGATTTTTACTATTGTAAATAAATTCCATCAAGAGCCAATTTGTTTCCAGTGAAGGAAAGCATGAGTGAGGTTTTCTATTTTTGAGAACCTCGGAGATAGCTATTGCTCACTGGTAGTCTTTCTTTTATTCTGTTTAAGAAACAGATATCTGTGATGGATCCGGGTGATGGATACTATACAGTACTCCCTAGGTGGAGTCACTCGTTATTTTGTACCCTATACTGGAACTTTAAGTAATTCGTTTCTGTATTATATGTAAGGTATAACGTCAGTTCATTCTAGATGTCATAGATAGCATGATGCATTACATTAACATTTCTCTTTTTTTCATGTTACAAAGTACTAGTCTCCATAGAACAAAATGATTTTACCTTTCCCATAGTATGAATGAATTCATCATAAGCAAACCATTGCATTTCCATCCTTTTCAGACCCTGAATATCCAAATGAACATAAAAGTTCTCATTTTTAAGAATGTAAGCATTCACTAACTTCTTGCTTTTCAGGTAAATTTATGGCGTTTTTTTGTTTGTTTGTCTGTTTGTTTTTGAAACGCACTCTAAACATTATTTGTATATAGTATATATATTGTGATAGTGTTCAGAGGACTTGGATAGAGTGTCTGTGTCATCGTAGCGCGAAAATCTGTCGATTATGCAACTGAAGAAATGTCAAAATCCAATTGAGTTAAAGAATGAAGACAAACTAAGTAAAGATTTTCTGGATATTAATACGGAATAAAATTGGTGGCTACATCAGTCGTCCATTTTATCGTTAGAAACAATATTGCTAACATGTAAACCATTACAACAGATGTGAATGCTATGGCGTTTTAGTTTGCGTTTCTATTGGAACTTCTTCGTCATAAAATCTGTAAATATAAAAAATAAGCTAATCTTGATTATGCATTCTTCAGCTAAATACATTTATAGGTCAGTGAAGTTGGAGTATCAAATAATAATCGAAAAAATTAGCATGAAAAATTATATTAAACATATGTAATTATTTAATTACTTTTCTCACTGTGTTATCTAATAACCTTTGTAATGGATTCTTTGTAACCGACTGCTAAGTCGACAAAGTGTGAATTTAGTGTAAATTATTTTTCTTTTATATTATACGAAAAACGTTTTAAGAAAGTTATTATCCCAAAACATTGTTGGTTATAATATCGAATCCAGCGCGCTTTTTTTTTTTTATATTAAGACCTATAATACACATGATGCTTACAAAAACTGTAATTTCATCTGTAATTGTAAATGAAACCACAATTGGATTTTGAAAGAGGAACATTTAGTTATATTTTGTAAGAGACTTTTACACTGTTGTAAATGATCTTGTACTGAATATTAATGAGAGCTATAGACTAAATTATATCATCACATTTTACAATACATGTATAATTACTTGTCAGATGACGTCATTAAATCAACATTAGCATTTTTATTCCCCGGGGTTTATTCCATACACCACGTTGTTCATCAAATAAAATAAGTATTTGCAATTACCTTGTCAGTGTCATTACTTTAAAAGCTAACTTTGGAATTAATTTTGTAATTTAAAAGCCGTCACCTGCGGCAATGGCTTGATTGTGCAAAGAAATATCACCCAATTGCAATATCCTAAATTGCTTTCACCGTTTAACACTACATCATTTTAAAATATACAGGCTATGCATGTTTCGAAAATACATTAATGTGAGTGTCATTATTTCGTGTAATGAATCATTGCCGACAAAGATTAAGCAAACACAACTTGCCTCCTGCCAATGTGATTTTCTTAAGAGATATTATTACTTCGGAAATTACACCAGCCTTTTGTTTGTATATTGATACATTAGTTCATATTTAGTAACTACTTCGAAGAATGGCTCTTCGGTCATTTCAGGGCGCTTTGTGTTTAGGTATGCGTTGTGCACAGTTACAAGATACTTCAACAAACTTGAAGAAAAGCAATGCTAGATAACGAACGCCATATCTTCCCATTTGATATATGTGTGTTTTATCTTTATATTGATTTTGTATAACATTCTTCATTTGCATTCATGCAACATAAACCGTAAAGATGTAAATTCATTGCAACAGAATACGGAAGCAACTGTAAATAAAAGAGATCGCTAATAAGAGGAATTACCTGCGTGTCATTTTCATTTCCTGTAACGTGTCGCCCCTTTTATTCGGCATTGACAAATTGTTAATGTCTCTGATTTATGAAGATTGCAACGAACTTCTTACCATATTACATACAGATACTGATTTAGACGTTTGTGTTGTTTTAACGCTCTTGTTTAAAACAAAAATGAAATATGCCAAAAGAGCGTTTAATTAAAGAGTAATTGGAAACATAATTTACAATACATACACATTTACACTTTGTTATGTATAATTTACAAAACATTACAGAGTCGTATTTATGTCAGCATTCCGTCAATATTTGAATGACTACTATTTCTCAAGATTTGACAGCCTAATTCCACACGATCGAGTATATGTCAAACTCCACCATGCATTTTGGAATTACATTCTCTTTGTACGTAACGTATGTATTAAGGGATGTGATTGATTATAAGATTGAAACAACAGATCGCTTCATATTGGCAATACTTGCTTGTTTTGTTTTTATACGATGTTGGTTTGTTGAATACTTTACTATATTAAATCAGGAGGTTTAGGAAAGGTTGCTACAATAATTATCTGAAAACAGTGTTGCCTTACACCTTTTGTTAAATCTTTTAGTCATAAAGTTAATTAATTGAATGTTTACCAAAATGTATGGGTAATCAAGCTTGAAATCAAAAATATTGCGTAGAAATAATTAACCGACAGTTTTCTATATCATAGTGTGCAAACATAGCAATATTCACTTAAAGTTTCCCTTTTTGAAGCACAAAACGATTTTTTTTGCATATTTCCTGTTGATAATGATGCATATAGGACTTGTAATGCCATGGTACACAGTAGTGTAACCAGCGAGAGCAGGGAGCAGGAGGCCCCCCTCCGAAAAAAATATTTCTCTGCCGCCCTCTCCAATGAAATCAAGAAAAGTATAACGTTTCAATATATAGTACACTGTTCATGTAACTGTGCAAAAAAGTTATCCTTTTACGAATCTATTTTTCACAATGTTCCCAAATTTCGACAATTTTTAAGAAAATGTATACAAATTTCATTTCATTTTTTCCTTTATTTTTTGCATTGTAAACATAGCATTCTAAAAAGTTTGGAATTAGTATTATTTTTTTCTAAAACAAATCAATCCCGGAATTCGTCTTTACAGATCGAGGGATTTTGTCTGTTTAAAATGTATTTCCTTGTTTTGTAGCATTGTAAACATTGCATTCTAAAACGTTCGGAATGAGTTCTTTTTTGTGTGTGAAACGTTTATTTTTGAAATTATATAACATTGATTTGATTTCAAGTGATTATTATTTTATTCAATCGTGGTGGTTACTTTTTTTTTCTCTTAAACGATGTGATAATGACGTTCAGCGTTTTATAGAAAAAAAATAATATTGTCGCCGTGTTCCATAGCTACTGATATATTATAACGTCTATATCAAGTTATAATGGTTGCCTTGTGACCTTGTATGATAGATATTTTAATTGAAAGTGATGTTAACGAACAACAATAAAATCGGATGCCTTGGAGTGATTGTTTTCTACGATATTATTTGAAAAATGTCTAGCAGCTACACTGCAGTACTGACCTCATGTTAGATAATCGCCTTTTAAAACTAGTCAGTGTTACTAGAATGTCTATGTTCTTCAAAAGGAGCTGCAAAGGGAGAAAAAACGTCTTTTCTCGAGAGAAAGCATTCCGACAAGAAATGGACCAATGAACATAAACAAGATAATTCCTATGACTAACTGAAACACATATTAATTTTTACTAGGATTTTATATATACCCAAAAACAAAAAAGCAATAGAGGAAGTTTTTTGGTCCTAAAAGTCCTAAATGGTCCTAAAATGTGCAAAAATAATTTAATTTTGGTTTAGTTTTCATGTTAAAGCATCTTAAATATGTCATTAGAAATTTTAAAGCTACAGTGGAACAGGCCTTATTTTTCCTAATGTTAAATGACTATAATATTATAATGTTACGCAGTACCTATTTGATACTTATATATATATGAGCCAAGGGTAGCTTCTTATATGCTGAAAATTTCAAGTTCATTAGTTTACTAGAAGCTGAGATAGCTTTCACATGAAAGCTTGTTTTTTTTTTGTCGAAAGTAGGATGTTGCTGGCAAGGCCAAATATAAAGCCAATCAGTGGTGCGTTTATTGAATGTTTCAACTGAATGATCAGGTCCTTTAAACACACACTATTGACTTCGTCTAATGAGTGTATGAATGGTGTTGTGAGCAAGCTAAACTATTGGGTAACTAATGGTCTGGAAATACAATAGCTGTAAATTGTTAACAGAATACTAGTGCCTTTAAAATTAGTCCATAATTAAAAAATATTAATTATAACTGATTTGTTGTTGTTACAGAAGTTATCTATAACCATAGTTTACATACATTTATAATGAAATTTTGGTGCTTGACCTTGAATTTTCTGTTAAATTAGCAAACATGTCAAAATGGTTTCCAAGTCAAAACACAATTAAACAGTAATTACGTTGTAACTTCAAAAGTATAAAGTATTTCAAATATCTGTCTGACAGATTTAAAAAAAAAATTCTGTATCCTTGTATACCAACATTAACAAATTTAATAAAACTCTGAATAAAATATAGGCAATTCAAAAAATGACAATTTTTGCAAATTGTTGGGTAAAAAAGGAGAAGTACGCAAAATTATCAAAATCTGTCTTACATAAATTTTAACCATGTAGTAACAAACTGTCTGAATGCAAAATTTCCAAATTAATGTCAAAATTTTCAAAAATATAGGCATTTACAGATTTTCCTGGTTTTTGTTTCAAATATGCTAATTATATGCAAATGATGATATTCAAAATAAATTTTAAATATAATTTACATTATGCAAGAAAAAGAGTTTCATTAAAATACAAACGAGTAGTTTATGTTTTAGCATTGACCAGTAGATTAGGAAAAATAAGGCCTGTTCCACTGTACCATTGAAATGTTATGGCCCAAGATGCATTGATCAAAGGATAACGTATTGAATTATCACTTAAAGCTAAAGCAATACTATAAAGTGTTAAAAATGAAGCGCCCCCTGTCATCCATGACTTTTGATTTTTGGGCTTATTGGGGTTGTTGTTGGTAGCCATTTGGCTTAAAAATGCTTACTTTTTCTGTTATGGTCATTTGTTGAATTAAATTCGGGATCCCGATTTTAATTCCACATGTATTAGTATAGGAAATGAGATTCATAGAAGCTCAACACCCTTTTAAGAGTCACTTGACTCCCTTTTGGCTTTCAGTGTAGTATTCTTTATATATGGGTACAATAACCTTGTTATAGTGTATTGATATATGAGTGTATAATAAATCATATGAGTATCAAAAATCGTATCAAAAATCGTCAATTCCCCGCTGATCCAGACCATCATTTCAGATGTGCTCGAAAGAACAGTTTATTTTTTAATTACGATGTTTTATTTTGTTTTTATATTCTTTTACTTGTTCCGAATATTAATTCATAAAATGTCAAACCATCAGTATTAACTAAAAACAACATTCTGTCAAATATGCAATAATCATAAAGCGACGAGGGCTTACCGCTTCATATTTTGTATTATTTTAGATATAAAAGGTATGCTTAATATGGTTAATGCCACTATTCTTCACAAAAACTAAGTTGACCTTTAAAAATAATGTCTGGAAGTGTGTGAAAGTGGATATTCGATACATTTAACCCTTGTCTTACCAA
>JXSR01S050557.1:55071-68535 GCA_000969725.1 Ophiothrix spiculata
TCACAGCACAAACTGAACACTAAATTTCTATAAATTAACTTCCATGGCAGACAGTATAGTCACAATCAATATACAACGTTTTAGGAGACTTTAGAAAAACACACATAATATAGTGGGTTAATCAACAAGTATCACCAGCAAATTGATAACTATGTTAAATAATTTGACAATATGTAGAAAAATCTTTTGTTAAAGTTACGATAGCAACTTCGGAATGATCAATTAAATGATTCCACATTTACTTAAGGAGATGAGATCGTTCTTTTATATAACAAAGAACTATTGAAAGGTGATTGAATTATAATCTTATAGACTAAAATAGGTGACTGAATAGCTTTTGTAAGCGTCTATTCTCTTACCTTTTCTCTAACGTTGATTATTTTTGAAACGGCCAATAGAGGTGATGTTCTCGTTAAAGAACTTATCAGGATGGTTTATTATCTGATTCTCTTCCACAATTCTTAGAAATTCTTGCATAAGTAATTTATTAAACATATTGTTGCATGGTACTTTGAATATTTTTTTGTAAATTACCAGGTTTGATATCACAATATTAATATAAAAATATACGTTTAATTCATATTGAAGCAAACAAAAAATGCTTTTAACGTGTGCCGACTTTTTTTTTCAGATCCAAATGACATAAGCTTTAGGTAATACGTCATACACTATATTTTTTCTTTAAGCATCATTGGTCATCTGGTGGACTGTCGTTAAGGAGTGCAATCAAATTACCAAAATAAAAATACAATACAAACATCCCCCAGCAGCAAAGGGCAGTCCCAATAGATTCTGGTCAAAAGGCCTCCAAATTAAACCAAGGCGACAAACAGATAATCATAAGAACATTTTCTAAAAGTTTTAACATGCAGTAGTGTGCACACAATCTGTGACATTTTGTGTAACCATACTGAATGAATAAAGCAAAGAACAAATAAACATTCTGGTCAAATGTAAGATGTTCTATATCCAATAACGTCTACATATTCTCGGGCCTCTATTTATACTGGGTTGATACTGTTGTTTACATTAAATTATTCGTCCACTTGGATGACATCTCTTGACACTGCGTTATGAACTAAGAGACATTTTGCTCAAAGACATAGAAGCTGAATGAAACTTACACCATGTACGTGACAGATCATTTATGAGGTAGTGGCTGTTATCCGTCTAATAAGAAATATTATACTGTGTAAACACACTAGACGATTGTAACTCTAGATTATTAGTGTAACGCAGTAGGAGGAATTAATCATCACTTTAACTAATATTTTAACGGTTGGCAATAATTGAAATACTGCCTTTTAAATAAAACAAAAAACATGAAAGTTTAATGAAATTTTAACTTAAAAGTGTACATTATTATTACTGTAAGCAATGTGTCACTAATTATGTGTCAATGCGCTTTGAAGTCACAGCAACGTACAACCCCGGGCGTACAACTTGTTTCACAGCACAAACTGAACACTAAATTTCTATAAATATTCTCGATCAATCAGCAAAGTATCTTTATGTGATGTCAAAATAAGTAAATATGTTTTTTTTTCAATGGTGGCTTTTCTGCAATCTCATTGCATTTTGGATTATTTCAATCAATTTATATTTTGGCGTGTATAAACTGACAAGTGGAAAATTATATATACAATATACATACATTTCCATAACCTGAATATTGCCTTTGGGATCACTTTTCAGACTTTTCCCAAAATTTAACCCATAAGTGTTATAGACCATATTGTAGCACATATCGCAAAGATTCAGAACCAATGTATTATTTTGTTCTGGTTGCTATGGTAACCGTACAGGGCCTCTGATTTGCTAAACACTTAAACGGATGTAACTCAAGAATGAAAAGTCAAATAAAGTTCATGTTTGGTATGAAGATGTATGACTATAATACGCAGGGCAGTATGAAGCCGGATTGTTTATATCGTTGCCATGGCAATCAGTAATTGACTACTCGACTTCATACTGCCCCTACCTTTGTCTTTTCTATATATGTTTCAGATTTCGTACAAATCCGACATTTCGTTTATGAGTTTGCGCTTTTTCTACTTTCGAGATATAGTCCTTCGAACATCGACAAAAAAGAAAACATGAAAAAAAGTGATGCTTAGATTATAAGTAACTATAAGACTATGAAAGATAATAAAAATTACACACATTATATATAGAGAGTTATAGATTTATTTAAAATAGCCGGGTGAGGTAAAATAAAGAAATATATAAATAATTGACAAACGCAAAAACAATTGGTTGCATATGATTCACAATGTAATATTATATGAAAAGCATCTAGAAATTTGTGACTTTCGTTCTTAAAATTTCCATAACTTCGGAACCGAATGTCCGTTTGAACTCAAATAAAAAGCATTAGAATGAAGAGACTCTGAAGTAGTTTGTTTGTACTATTATCTCATTTTTTCTGATTTAAACGAATTATTTAAATATGGTTAAGGTAGACCCCCCTAAAAGGGTTTTGTTCTTCTAATCAATTTAAAATAAACTTTTGCAGTGTGTTATTTTATGAGTATTTTTCTATATTGTAATGCCCATAAACCAGTGTGTTGAATATGCTGATTCGAACCATGTATAAGTATAATTGTCAATAGGAACATTAAAGTGTTTAAAGCTGTTTCATTTCAGATTTTAATTATCATAGTATGAGGTGCAAGGAATAAACATGTTGAACTATCTTTAAATATCCCTTTAATGCAAATAACCATGCGTTATAGGGTAATACATTCCTAAGCATCAAACTATATACCATGACTGGCAAGGTTTAATTAAAACCCGTCAAAATCTTATGACTTGACGCTTATCAACTATTGTATGAAAGGAACAGATGCGAATAGATTTTATTACTTTTTGCAAGCTACCATCATCTACAGTTTCACATTATTAACGTTTTCATTGAAGAGGCTTGAAAGATTTTCTATTTCCACTTAAGTTTTCCAGCTGCAGTAGTACAAATGCTACCATCTTGAGTCAAATTTAATAAAAATATATCGATACGTTATTTATGTGGTATGTAATAAATATTGCAACTTCAAATAATTAGTAAAACTTAAGAAGGCCAATAATATTATCCTTAACATGACATCCAATAAAGCGTACCTTAATTGAATTTACATTTTCTGCCTGTTTTATCATATGGCTTCTGCATTGTAGGTATGATTCTTTACGTTCTTGTCCAGATATATTTCATGAAACGCAAATATTCCCGGCAACGTATGTTTTCTATGCAATTCCACAGATCTTTGTTGCTTCAGATGGAGTTATAATTATAACCACAACTAGCATTATCAGCCAAGCTCTGTTTGTGAATGACGACACAAATTTACTTGAGAAAGTTCCCTGTAGATTAACTTCGATGTTATTTCAGAAAATAGTCTTTTTAACATTTCATTTCCAGTTCTTCTGATATCATTTTTAACATTGTCAGATTTAGGACAAATGAAATCATATTAAAAGTAATTATTTATAAACGAAATTACCAAGTAAAAAAAACTGTGTTGGAAGCATTCGGCAATGAAACGAAGCATGATTTGAAATTACCTGTTTAACCATTTAACCAAATATTTTTCAAAAGTTTTGAGATATTATTAACAGGATGGGTACCACCAGTAGTGGTATATAGCGAGGCATATCGTAAAATATCTTGATGAAACTTACATTTGTACCAATGGCATACTCCTGATGTTTTAAAGATGGAGAATAACTGAATCAAGTCAATTGAAGCGCAGACAACAAATTAATGCTAAGGACGTGGAAAAGTTGTAAATTATGGACTTTCAAGTGAGATCAACATTTACAGCTTCCATTAACTTGAGGAAATTGCTCTTACTATCGCCTTTGTGTACAAGGACGTGATGAATTATTTAAAGTTAATTATATAAAATCTTTATGGGAAATCGTTACATGACTGATTGGTATTGTTTAAAAAACTTATCTCGATTTTTTTATTTGTTATTTATTATATATTTTTTCCGTTTGTTAAACATAAATATCAACTCAGTCTGTTGATAGTAGGTTTTAAGTGGGAGAAATGTATTACTTTGCTCAGTGGCTATGTAAAGATGACGTGATGGCCACATAATAACATATGTTTCTGGCTGTATTTCTTCTTGGTGATCTTTAAAACTTTTGATACCCCCTCGTATGTACATATCTTTTGGAACACGATTGTTGCATTTGTAACATTGATAGGAAGATTTTAGCTTTAAAGGTAACTAGAAGTATTATTATTATATAAAAGTATTTTCTTTCTGGGTCACAAACTGTTTGTGTTTGGTTTGACAAAACCTTATAATCTTTATTAGCCTAATTGGTATGAAGCAGAGCGCATTCAAAGACGGAAAATAACTATATGAACATGATTCCATACTGAAAAGCAAGCCATTCGTGCCGAAACAAGACGATATTATTTCCACAATTTTATTCAATAATAAATATGCATGAAATGCATAATTTGCTTTGTGGATGCATTTATCGAGGAGCACGTATTCTAAAGAGGTTCTTGATTCAATTCAGATGATATAAACTTAGAAGACAATTCAGGTCAAAAGACTGATACTAGACTATCGTATGAGGCTAATGGAAGTACTCATGTTAGCTGTAACAACAAACATCGTTGTTTTTTCTTTAACAAAATTCAAAATCAATTTCAAGTAAGTCGCAGTGTTTTAAACATAAGTTCAAGAGCTATTATGAAGTTTTAGGACACGAACGGGTATTCTAATAACAGTCAATAGTCAACTTTTTCTTATCTTTCTTATATTTTCATTATCAGAATATGAATCAGATAGTCTGTTTCTTTGCCAAACGCCAGTGTTGTCAGACTATTCTTTCTTTTCCAGTCGAAATGAAAATGGAGATAATAATAGAGCTATCTCTTTGCATTATCATGACGAGGGTTAAATGCCATAGAATAATTATTCCAATAGCAAACTGAAGGACTTACTTTTGACGGCGTATCCAAGCCATTTTATAAAGATTTTTGTGAATTCCGATGACTATTGCAACGAGTGAGTGACATATGTATTGGTTAGTAAAGGCTTTGAGTATACATAAATATACCAATTAAAAATGCGACGTTATAGGGTGATTCCGAAGTAACGTTTGTGACCGAAAAATTTGAGAATTTCACTTTTAAATGGCCACAGAACCTAGCATAAACATAATATCAACAAGTTTGTTGTTGATAATGGTGCTCACTGGTAGGATCAAGACATGCAGGTGTTTAAAGATCAAAATAATTGCCAAGATACTGACTAAAGTATGGTTTGCCTCATACTTGGAAAACAGACAGCAATCTGTCATTATTGACTCTGCCATCTCTGATCCCCAGGTCATGGACTGGGGCATCCCTCAAGGGTCCATCTTGGAGTGATCTTGGATGAGCATATGACTATGCAGCCCCAAATTAACAACATTTGCCGCAATGCTACTTTTGCCATTAAAAAAGTTAGCAGTATTCGCAAATACCTGGACAAATCAACCACTGAGAAAATAATTCATGCCTTTGTCACATCTCGTTTGGACAGCTGTAATAGTATTCTTATCGGCCTATGTGACAAAGATCTTCAAAAGCTTCAGCACATTCAAAACTCCGCTGCTCGCTTGGTGAGTCTCACAAAAAAGCGTGAGCACATCACCCCGGTTTTGTGTGACCTTCACTGGCTCCAAATCAACCAGCGTATTGAGTTCAAAGTTCTTCTTCTCACGTATAAAATTATCCATGGTCTTGCTCCATCTTATCTATCCGAACTCATTCAACCATACGCTCCTCCAAGACCACTCAGATCTGGCTCAAAGCATCTCCTAATTTCTCCTGTTGGTAGAACAGTTACATATGGTAATAGGGCCTTTTCCATCATGGCCCCCAAGTTATGGAAAAAGTTACCAATTCATATGAAAAATGCAAGTTCTGTGATTCATTTCAAGAAATTGTTAAAGGACTATCTGTTCAAACTTGCCTATGCTTTGTAATATGTTCCTTGCATGATCCATGGACTTTTCTGGCTTTGTATTTATATTCATTTTATTGTATTCATTTGTATTTTTGTGTAGTGTATTATTGTAAAGCGCACTGAGATGTCTTTGTATGTGTTTGCGCTGATAAGAACCTCTTTATTATTATTATAACGTTCGGTAACGTTTGTGACATCGCACGGAAATGGTTTTTTGCTCCAAATGACTTCAAAGTAAAAAATACCTGACATGTTAGCGGATTTTTCATTGCGCTTTTCACAGATGAAGGGTAATATATTAACAAATAGTTCATAAAAGTGGAAGGAAATTCTATCGTCAGAATTTCTTTAAATGCAATGTTTCGTTTGGTAACGTCTGGTAACGTGACATTTTAGTGTAAATTTTTGGTAACGTTTGTGACATTTTTGAATTAAAACACGAGCTCATTCATGCACGGATAGAAAAAATTCAAAATTTCTGATTAGAAAAAACTTCTCACGTACCGAGTAACAAACGTATGACTGAAAAAATGCTCATATGGTCGGGGAAAAAAAGCTGATTTTTTGCTTGAAATCAAAAAAGGTTTAGTTTTCACTGGAATGAGCCTATACCAAATTGTGAATCCAATCAGCTAAATAAGAATTACAATAAGTTGCAGTAGGTGTTTGTGTGACTCTTCCTCCATCGGATAAGGTTTTCATAAAAACTCATACATATATTGAAAAATTCGATTAATTCTTGCATATACACAGCTGGGCTCTTTAGGATTTCAAATCATCATAAATGATGCAGCATCTGATGCAACTACCAGTGTGTGGAAATATGTTGATGATTTAACACTTGCCTCAAATTAAACAAAAACTGTGCACTCTTTGCAGACTGATTTAGACAATTTTGTCCAGTGGTCTAAAAATAATAATCTGACACTAAATCCAACCAAGTGTCAGGGGCTGCAGGTCTGCTTTATGCAAGATCCACCTAGTCCAAACCTGTGTATTGACAATGCCCCCATGAATTTTGTCAAGTTTGCTAAAATTCTTGGAATTTGGCTTCAAGATGATTTGAAATGGGAGCAACAAATTTCTGAAATGCTTAACAAGACCAATAGCCGTTTATACATGCTCCGCAACTTAAAACGATTTGTGTTCAATTCATCTGAGCTGTCTGTTATTTATAAAGGCTACGTTAGACCCTTATTGGAGTATGGCAATGTTGTGTGGGGTTCGTCTCTGACATGTGATCGGTCTTTAACTCTTGAAAAGGTGCAAAAAAGGGCGTGCAAAATTATTCTGGGTAAACAGTATAACTCATATTCTGATGCAATTAAAGAATGCGGAATTGAAACTCTTTCTGACTGTAGACAGAGCCATAGCAGAAAATGTGCTCAATCCATGCCCAACAGTAACCGTACAAGCTCTCTTATCCCTCCTTCAAGGCGTTCTGTACATGGCAGAGAACTGCGCGACTCAAACTCGATCTCCCTTTTGCCATGTAGAACAGAGCGGTTCAGAAAGAGTGCAATTCCGTATTTCATTGACTTATTGAACAACAATTTTAATTTGTTTGTATACTTTATGCGGCAGCTTGAATTTTAAATATTTTTTTATCTTTGTGCAATATGGCCCTGGTGCAAAGTGGTTGTGACTGAGTGATTATGTACGAGCTTTAAATTAAGATTAAGTGTGTGTGTAAATGTGTGGTGTGAGTGAGTACTATGGTATAGATGTTTGAGGAGTGAGTAAGCCAGAATATCATGAGGTGCAATATGACCAGTGCTAATTTTTCTTTTATTTCCATTATTATATTTTTTGCATCAGCGTGTTTTTATATCTCTTGATTTTTATATATCTTAATCTTTGATTCTTGTAAATTATTATATCTGTATCTTAACATTTTGCTTGTTCAGTAATTTTGTATATTTGTCAGTGTATTTAATTTATAGTATTTTATATGTAAATGATGTGTAATTTGGCCTCAGGGCCACGATGCATTATGTAATAAAATGAAACAATGAAACAATGAGTAATTTCCATTAGTAAATAACTTTTATTTGTTAGTATATTGGTAAAAATCTTAAAAGACATTCCTATCCCGCAACAGGAATGAGAGATTTAATTTGTTATTGGTGTTACTCCTTCGGTAGTTTTAACAGATCTGCTTTTACGCCAAGTTAATTGCACTACTGTATTACTTCTTTCTTTAATCCCCTTAACCCTCGTCTACCCAGGCTATTTTTTGTAACACGTCTACCCAAGGGGGGATTGTTGCAAACCCCCCTAAATTTTTAGAACGGAACCTCCTATGAACTTGGTTTTGCTATTAATACATAGGTACGGTCCTCCCCTATCCAATGATACCAAGATCACAAAAATCGGCCAAGGCGTTACGTAATTATGACGTCATAATGGTCGAAAATCGGAAAAATCGGGATTTTGGCAAAAATGGCCACCAAAATCAAAATATTGCTATAAAAGTTCTAAAAGACCGATTTTCGTCGAGTTTTTTGCTAATAAAGAAGGGAAATAATAATTCTAACATGTCCAGCAAGTTTGAGCTTCATAGCATGCATATATTTTTCAAAATGGAGAATTAAAAAGTTTCCTGGGCTTCACAACACCCCCCCCCTACACCCCAACTTTGACGGCCTACCCTAATCCCACCTTAGGTGGTACCCCCCTATTTTTTTTCATCAAAATGACCGCAAAGGATGTAAAAGACATTACTCAAATGCCTGGAGTCGGTTGCTTTTGCGTTTTTATGCAGAGGGGAAATAACCTTAGGGGGGGGGGGGGTTGCAACAACCCCCGCCCCCTGGGTACACGAGGGTTAAGGATAACAGCATAGTCTTAGCATAATCAAAATGCCCATCAGCACATGAATATATATGCCAAGTCGAGTGGCGTCTTAGAGCACGAGCGATTGACTTAAAACATATCCCGTCAAACTTAATTTTCCTTTTCTACATTTTTCGTTGTCAAAATCTATCACAGTTTTTAACGATAGAGACGTACTCATATCTTCGGATCCAAAATATACACCCAACGGTAATACAAAGTATGTGTACGCATTCAATGTTTGTATATTATATTAAACATTTTGCTGAATTTCTAATTAAATGCACAAGTTGCAAAACTACAACAAATATTCAAATTTGTAAGAAACAAGCTTGACTTCAGCTTGGATTGAGATTAGCAATAGGAATTTTTGTTAATTTGTGAGATTTAGATGTGTTTCTTATACTTAATGGTCCATTTGGGGTTATCTATTACGACCTGTTTCGTCCTATTCTGTAAAATATTAATACCCATTTTAAACAGGGAGTATGCTCACTTCACAGGGACATTGTTGAATTAATACGTTAAAAAGGGTACGTGGTTAGAGTTGTCATGGCTAAAAACAAATTGATAATGCATGACTGTATGCTAATAGCATTCATCTGATGTAACCCCTATGGAAACTTCAGAATATGTCTATGTTGCTCTCATCGTTATTTGCTAAAAGTTTTGTTTTGAGCCAGGGTGACATGGCTAAAATTTTGGAAACGTGCCAAAGTGATTTGATATGGAAATCTTTAATCTTCAGCCTTCCTAAAGGTGTTCTTAATTTTTCCATCAATGCCTGCATGGATACTCTCCCTTATTTTACTAACCTCAAACGTTGGGGCAAGAGACTTAACGACTCCTGCCCCCTCTGTAAATGCAAGGGAAGTCTTCTCCATATTCTCAACAATTGCCAACAAATGCTTGACAGATATCTGTGGCGGCAAAACAACATTATTCGCATTCTCGTTAACGCTTTTAAAGATTCGTTAGCTTATAATTCTGGTAATTTAATTATCCATGCTGACATTGAGGGTTACACCATCTGCGGGGGAACGATTCCACCAAATATCATTACAACATCTCAAAAACCCGATATCGTTTTGTTCTGGCCAACTGATAAGAACGTTGTTTTATTCGAGTTGTCTGTGCCTTTCGAGCCCAGGTCTAAGGCTCATCAAACCAAATTAGACGCATCATTAGTTTCTGATATCAATGATGAGGGTCACGATTGCTCACTTATCGGTTTCGAAGGTGGGTCACGCGGTCTCATAAAACGTCTTAAGTGCATTGCCAAGTACTCTGAGCTTAAAAACAACATCTCTTTTCAATGGACGACTTGAGCAAGATCGAGCCTTCAATGAGCTTATTTAAATTCTTTTTGGGGCTTTTTTTCTATTTATTTTTCAACTGCTCGCCTGACCCACCCTATTTGTCCTGTCATTGTTCCTTTGTCTGTAGCTTGTCTCCCCCTGCCTGTAGTCATTATAGACCACAGATGTTCTTGGTAAATGTTTGTTATATTTCTTTGTGATTTCAATAAAGATGACTTAATAAATGTCTTTTATCTTTCGTCAATCTAACTACATGGTGATGTGAATTTGAATTGGGTATATGTTACTCTAAACATACTTCCTGTCAGAATTGGATAAAATGAAGTATCATTTGTTTGCCAGACATCCAAAAGAAAGGAGCAGGTAAGCTCATTCCCCGATTAAATCTTAAGTTGTGTCGGGAACTATTGTTTTGTCCTATTGGATTGGGTATGAAAATGTTGAAAACCATTTTGATATAGTTGTATCAAGAATGGGCTATTTTATAAAATAATAGCACCCCACCCATAAAGTAGACAAGTCGTTTTGGCTTAAAAAATGAAAATTCAATGTTTCAATTGCGAAAACAAAATTGAAAAAGCATGAAATGGAAATTCCCATGTCGTATAGCTAATAGGCCATGTTTGAGAAGAAAACATGTAGATCAAACAGATCATGAGAGCCACGAGAGCCATGAGAGCCTTAATGCAGGAAAGTGGTCACTCAATGAACTGTATGGTCTAATTAAACATTCTTCTTAGTCTGGTAGTACAATTATCAGTATTATATTTCCATCTTAGATAATTTTCCATCAGTATGATTTATGTAGAAAGATACGATTAACATATGTTACCTTAAAAATAATATAAAGTAGTTGTGTAACATCGGTATAAGTTCGGCTTTAGGAACGTAGTCTGACTAATCAAAAAATAAAATTTTAATTTTGCTTATTTCCGTTTTCCAACTGTTTCATATGCGTGTTCATATTGTATCAAGTGTGTATTTTGTAATATCCAGAGGAAATGTAGTATATACCAGTCTTGTAACCAAAGAAAATCCTTTTCTTTTCTTCTTTTTTTTTTTTTAACTTTGAGCATATTCAATTTAAGACTGATTGAATATTGTGTTAATAAATATGATGTATAGAACTTCTAGGTACATTTTTTTTTATTTCCAAAGCAACTTTCGGAATTGGGAATATCAAATATGCAATTGTATTCCTCTTACGTATTTTATTCTATATAGAAACAAAAACAAACACAAATGCTTGTTAATAAATGCTTCTTATGAATGCAAATGTTGAAAACCGCATAAACTGTCGTTTTTTCATATCTGAACTTGATATAAAAAAGATAAAGTTTTTTTATATTGCACTAAGATTTTCTTCAGCAAGCATATGATAGAAAAGAAAACAAATATGATAGACCTCCAATCGGCTGATAAGACCTTTAAGCAGTGCTTCTACGCATTCTTCACGAATTCTTAAAGGGGCAATTCATGATCCACTTTTCACCCTCAAGGTCACCTCTATCAAAGTTGGGTTTTTTACCATCAAGTGGTATATGTTACGACCCCCAAATCATTCTTTCATATGCGCTTGCATTTTTGAGAAAAGTGAGAAAACGTGTCATTTTCTAATTATTGTCGGGTCCCGACAGTAATTACAACATGGTAGACTATTGTGATTTTCAAAATGCTGAAAAGCTTGTAACTTAAAACGAAAGGTCGGAATCAAGTGACATTTTCAGTATATATTACTGTTGCACTCTTCGTTCTGTTAAGCTAGAAAATAGGCCACATGGAAATCATGATTTGCGCCTTTAATTTAAAATAATGTTGTGTTTCCAAAAGATTTAACATTCTTTATAGGCTGGATTGAACTAAGAGACATTTTGCTCAAAGACATTGAAGCTGAATAAAACTTACACCATGTACGTGACAGATCATTTATGAGGCATTGCTTGTTGTCCGTCTAATAAGAAATATTATACTGTATAAACACACTAGACGGTTATTAAACCAGACGATTAGTGTTACGTATTAAGAATTACCATGCACTCTAATTTGCCTTTTTAATATTTTGAAAATATAAATTTTGAATCTTTAATTGAAACTAAAAATTGAAAAAAATAAAATGTAAATTAAAACACAAAAAGCAATGTGGCGTTAATTATAGTTCAGACGACATCATAATCTCAATAAATAACCTTAAATGATACGAAACATTTAACAAGACCAATGTGCTTCTCTTTTAATGAGTATAAAATTAGCGAGATTTTTAATAAAGTGAACTGAAAAATGGGATTAAATTTTCATTTTATGTTATAAAAATCATATGGAGTCTGCAATGTTTAGATTATTTTCCTCATTCTTCTCGTGATATATTTAATGAAACATGAATAACTGATATTTTCCTTTGCTATTTTATCGATTCCATTGAGATGAAAGATATCATTTTAACAAGAAAAGCGATATAAGCCACGCTCTGCTTGTGAAACGCTCAAAACCGAAGGAAGACACTCGACTTAAGAAGGTTCCCTGTAGATTAACTCGGATGTTTTGTTTTCTGAAAATAATCTTTTTAACATTTTAAAGTTAAATCTCAGGACTGGATTAAACAGATAAAATGTTAAGCCATAGTAAGGCATATGCTTGTAGAATGTAGACAATTTTCTTTGCTTTGCTTTTAATACCCTCATTTATATTTTCATGCTTAAGTTAGTAAAATTTCATTAAAATTCATTCTTGAATAATAAATTTAACGAGTCGAAATGAAGCGTGCTAAATCAGTTTGTACTCATGCATCATTGAAGCCAAACTAAATCACTTATTTCTTTCTAATAGTTGCATAATTATTCACTTGCACTTGCACCTTCATGGACAGCAGCTTGTGCTTTTATGGAAGTATCTAATCAAGAATCAAGAATTCATCCAACCTTTTTGAATGTGTATTTAACTTCAAAAATGACAATATCGGCTGTCTGAATTAACATACGACTCATACATGTTCTAACGTTTGCATATCCGTTGATAAGCATGTTGTTAAAATGATGATAACAGTTACAAAAGGTTATAAATTAATGTCGAAGTAGTCTAATTTAAATGCATAGCAAGAGAAGTTTATAATGTATACATCATTTATTTTCAACTTAATAAATATTTTATTCTCTTATTTATTCTCTTTTCCCTTTCACCCTGAAGTAACTGTTCTGTTCCCAATCTTTCATGTATTCTTTATGCAGATGACACTAGTGTTCTCTCATCTCACAAAGATATCAAAACACTAAATGATATAATGAATAGAGGTATCATTAATTTGAGTAACTGGTTTAGATCAAATAAGCTCTCTCTTAATCTTA